>JBBYHL010014145.1:9759-45384 GCA_038381835.1 Adansonia madagascariensis
ACTCGTATAATTATTTTTTTTTAAGAACTCACATCAAAATTTTAACGAAAGAGGCTAATATAATCTTTAATTAGTCATAATACAAACCTGTGTAAGATACAGACAACATAGACAACAGAGAGCCAGCAGATGTCCGACTTTGAACCTCCCTGAGTATCCATAAGGAAATGGCAAAAGTTTATGATAATATAACTATGACTACCCTTAGTAACTTAATTAATTATGAAGAATAGTTCAAAGACAACTCAGTAACAGAATAAGCTTTTCCATTGTTTTCCAATTAAATTTGCAAGTTGATACAAAATTTATAGTTTTATAGGGTTATATAGGAAGGAACACACTACAAGGATTGAAACCTAGCCCAAATCATGCTTACGTAAACAGTTTGAAAAAGAAAAATCAAGTTTCGATCTAAATTCAATTCATAAATAAATATACTTTAAATTAAATAATAATAGAATTAAGTAAGAATTAGAAAATTAGTTTTTGTTATTTTATGCCTCATCTCTGATCATTAAATATAATAATAACATAGATTTCAAGCTAAGTACATTTAATTTATATGATATCTAAATTTATTTATTGTTCATTTATTATTTAAATTCATATTTGATTTAGACAACAATATTCTTTAGATATTTGAATTTGTTAACTATACAAGTAAAATGAATTCAAATAATAAATTTAGATATCCAACATTATTCGAACAAAAATTAAAGTAGGTTTATATATCATATATCTAAGGGGTTTTTATCTAAATCTATTTTCAATCTGCTACGGATAATAAATTTATTATTTAAATAAAAAATTATCTGAATTCGTAAAAATCAAATCGAATAATATCGAATATACAATTTGTACTATTCAACGATTCTTTAATTTACGCAGGTGTCGACCAGTTGTTTACATTGAACTTAATATGAATTCTTATATTAGAATTGCTGCCCAGAATTGCAAACCAAAATTAGAGAATGTCAATTTTGTTAGTAAACCTCGATACCTTAAATTCGTGGAAGTACAATCTATTATTTAGACAGAATACAAGTATTCATCACTCAAAAATTTCGAATATCCGTGTTTTTTTGTACGTTTTTACAGTACATTAGAAATGTATGAAATGATTATTCCTCTTCTATATATAAATATAAATATGCTCATAAGTAATGCTTAATGAGTGTTTACAGTAGGCGGCAATGGAGTAGATTGGGAGTGAAAATTGTCTTATTTACCGTTGCTGAACTCTTAAATTAATGTTGAAAATTTTGTCTTCATATGTGTCAGTTATATTCATCCCACTCCAACCCACTTTTTATTAATTATTTTTAATTTAATATTATAAAAATAATATAATTTATTTATGAACATAATTTTAAAATATATAATATAAATATATATTAAAAGTATATATAAAATATTTTAAAAAGTAAAATAATAATTTTAAAAAAATAGTAAGATAAAGTAAGCATTTATTAAACTGTCTAGCTCTACCTCACTGTTGCATTAAAAAAAAAAACTCTTTATTCAAAATAAATCAATGCAAAATTCATTGAACAAATTGAATTTGATAATCCTAATTTTTATATAAAAATCTATGCTCAAACTTGACTCTTAATTTTGTTAGAAAAAAAGCAAGATTTGGATAAATGCTAACTAGATAAAAATTAAAAATACAGTAAACGTTGAACTTATTTTTAGTGGTTCATAATAATTTTTTTTTACATCCTTTTCCTACATGTACACACAAATTTCATGTAAAAAATTATAAAAAAAATTTGGAAACAAATAAAAACTTTATTTATTAAATATAAAGTTATAATCTCTAAGATTTTTAAAACGGAGGAACCCTTTGATTCTTTGTTTAGCAAGGAAATTCAATTCAAAGGTCATTTGATGACACCTGATGAAATCTAGTCCAATGGTCCTTCGATGATATAGTCTTCATTTATATTTGTTTCAAGGGTCTTGAGAGGTTTAATTTTGAAATTTGTTCGAAGGATCTTTAAGATTTGATCTTGAAATTTGCTTCAAAAGTCTTTTGCCTCCTTTTTGTCTCGGAATAGGATCAGGAACAACTTCTTAAAGAATGAGAGTAGTGTTCTTTGTGTTCTTCGAATTTTTCAGAGAAATCTTTTTAAGATTTTAGAAAGAATTTGTATCTTCAAAATCTACTTCTCCTCTTTAAGTTTGTGAATTTTTTTAATGACCTTAGTGGAGGCTCTTTTTGTAGTACTAATAAGCCAGGTGAAAGAAATTTTTTAAAGAATATGGGTTTTTTTTTTTTTTAATAAAAGAGTTCCAATAGAACTTATCTTTTAATTAATTTAATTTAATTAAAGATAAAATAACTAATTATGATATCATTGCATATGGTATCATCGATTTTACACGGTAATGTAAAATTTAATTGATAATTTTTAATTAAAAAATTTAATTTACACATAATAATTTATGATTGATCAAAAATTTTCTCTTTCTTTGCTACGATCTAAGCAGGTAGTACTGGATGAGTTAAGAGAAATAGAATCAAGTTTGAACAAGCCTTATCTTATAAGAATCTAGCTTATTTTATGATAGAATTTTTTATTATATTTTTTTATAAAAATATTTTTTAGTAGATCTAGTAATTTATCGATAAATGTGATAATTTATATATTTTTATCATATTTATATATATCTATTTGTCATATATGTATTTAATGTATATTAAATTTATATAAATTTTTATACATTAATAATTAATATTATATATTTTAAAATATTTATCTATAGATTATATTTATATTATATCTTAATTATTTTTATTATCGAATCTTGTATTATTAAGTCATTTATATATTTAAATATTTTCATATACTATAATATATTTTAAATATTATATATTTTATATAATTATATAATTTAAGATATTTATATATTAAAATTATATTATATTTTTACATCATATTACATTTTACGCAGCAATTTGTTGTATTAGAAAAAACCAGATCTTCATTTTAACATTTAAAAGCAAAGTAATGTTAAGCATTGAATGAAAGTTGGAAATTAGGGCAAAATGCGATAAAAAAATCCCACCGCCACTCTATGAAAGGAGACAGTCGACAAGTCAACAACGCTACTTTAAATTGGAACTTCAGTTTCCAAACATTTTGTGGTCTCTAAACATTACCAATGGAAACTTGGTTCATCATCCTCCTCACAATCGGCATTTCTCTTCTTTTCGAAGCTTTCTTCAACCTCTTCACCTCTTCCAAAAAGCTTCCCTACACTCTCCCTCCAAGCCCTCCCACTACCCCATCATCGGCAACTTCCTATGGCTCCGCAAATCCGCCTTCCAAATCGAACAAATCCTCCGCACCCTCCGCCCAAAACTCGGTCCCATGGTCACTCTCCACATTGGTCCTCGTCCCTCCATCTTTGTCTTCGATCGTTCCCTTGCTCACCAAGCTTTAATCCAAAGCGGGTCGTTGTTTTCAAACCGACCCACAGCTCTTCCTACTAACAGGATCATGAATAGCAACCAACATAACATCAGTTCGGGTTTCTATGGCCCAACTTGGCGGCTTTTTCGGCGGAACCTGACTTCGGAAATCCTCCATCCGTCGCGTATAAAGTCGTATTCTCATGCACGTAAGTGGGTTTTGGAAATTCTTTTTGATGTTTTACAGTCAAAGGCTAAGAGCGGAGAATCAATTCAGGTTTTGGTTCATTTTCAGTATGCTATGCTTTGTTTGCTGGTTTTGATGTGTTTTGGTGACAAACTTAGTCAAGAACAGATCAAAGAAATTGAAGCTATTCAGCGAAGGGTGTTGACTGGTTTTGGAAGGTTCACTATACTTAACTTTTGGCCTAGAGTGACCAAGCTTTTGCTTCGCAAGCGATGGGAGCAGTTATTTCAACTACGTAAAGACCTAGAAGATGCATATATCCCTCTGATAAGAACAAGAAAGAAAGCTAAAGAGGAAAGATCGAGCAAGAAGGAAAGTGATGATTACGTCTTGGCATATGTTGACACTTTGTTGGATTTGGAATTACCAGAAGAAAAAAGGAAACTTGATGAAGGAGAAATTGTTACTTTAGCCTCTGAGTTTATCAATGGTGGCACTGATACTACCTCCACAGCTTTGCAATGGATTATGGCAAATTTGGTGAAATATCCTTATATTCAAGATAGATTATTTCTTGAAATCAAAGGGGTTGTGGGAGCTAACGAGGAAGAAATCAAAGAAGACGATTTGCAAAAGATGCCTTATTTGAAAGCAGTGATTTTGGAAGGGCTAAGAAGGCACCCACCAGCTCACTTTGTGGTGCCTCACTGCGTGACTGAAGATACAGTACTCGGAGGATACTTGATCCCCAAGGATGGAACCATCAATTTCATGGTGGCAGATATGGGATGGGATCCGAAAGTTTGGGAAGATCCAGTGGCGTTTAAGCCTGAAAGGTTCATGGCAAGTGATGAAAATGGTGGGGAAGTGTTCGACATAACAGGGAGTAGGGAGATCAAGATGATGCCTTTCGGAGTTGGGAGAAGAATTTGCCCTGGACTTAACCTAGCGATGCTTCATCTTGAGTATTTTGTGGCTAATTTGATTTGGAAATTCGAATGGAAAGCTGTGGATGGAGATGAGATCAGCTTGGAGGAGAAGCAGGAGTTTACAATCGTGATGAAGACTCCATTGATGGCCCACATCTCACCAAGGAAGATATAAGGTCTTTGACTTTCTACCCCAAAAAATTAAATCATATAGGAATGGGTTGTATTTCAATTCAGCTTTTAACACTGTCCATAATCCTTGTGATGTTGTATGCAAATGCTTTCCTTTATAAAACTTTTTCTTAAGTAGTTTCCTAGAAAACTGAATCTATTCATCTGAAAAAGGAAGTAATTGTTATTGGACGCAGACTTTCTTGCTTTCACACTATTTAAAGATAATTTTCAAGGCTATGTCGATCTTCAAGTACTTGTATATGATATATATACAAATGAAAAAAAAAGAGGTTAAAGTTATATACTAATATCCAATGAATTCGAGCATCGTAGTTTTCCAGGTATGGTGGGTCAAGGTGTCCGGGAATTTCAATGGCATATGCTGGATTCCTGTCAAGCAAATTTAATTGGAAAACAATGGAAAAGCTTATCTTTCTACTTAGTTGTCTTTGAACTATTCTTCATATTTAATTAAATTACTAAGGGTAGTCATATTCATATTATCATAAACTACTTCAATTTGCATATGCTTACGTAGGGAGGCTCAGAGTTTTACATCTGGTTGCTCGCTGTTTTCTATGTTATCAGTATCTTACACAGTTTTGTATTATGACTAATGAAAAATAATAATAGCCTCCCATTGGTTTCTTTTATGTTATATTTGAAAACATAAATTTAAAAATTTAAATATAAATTTTATTTATTATATAAATTATGAAAATGAAATGTATGTATTATGTATAAATTAGTTAAATTTTAGTATGATTATATATCTGAAAGGTGTTAAACCATGAAATTCAAATTCACAAATATCTCTAAAAATTTTTAGATTCACTGTTAAATAGTTATATGATAAATCTATGAAAATAATTATGAATGTTATATTTATACATGTTTTCTTAAACGATTTATACTATTTAAAAATCCAAATAGATCTTTTGAAATCTAAATTTTCAAACGCAGCCTAAATTTATTTTACATGAACCAAATTTGAATTTGATTATAAAATTAAGATTTATCATCCATTTAGTCTACTCAAGTAAATACTTAATACGAATCCTAATATGAATGAAGTTTTAGTTCAATTGATTCATATAATCACCCTTAAAGAGTGACATTTAGTCGGCAAATCTGGATTGGAATCTTAGATCTATAATTATTTTTTCTATCTCAAGCCATGACATCTTTCGTAAAATAAATAATAATAATAATAATAATAATAATAATAAGTACTTGATTGCTTCGTAACGTTGATATTAATTCGAATAAATAAAAAAGCATATAATGAAAGTTCAATCCTGGGAAGCAAGGCATTGGATTAACCATTGTTATACTTATTAGATAACAAGGAATGTACTCAGGATAATAACCTTTCATGATAATACTTTAGATATAATTAACCTTTATCTTCACCTAAGAAGGTTCATTCATCAGTAAACTCTATCTTTATAAAGACTCAGATAAGGAAGAACATTTAGCAACTACTATAAAAAAGTACAATGGCCTACTTGAAAGAAAGATGAATACAACCTACTTTACTCATTTTTTTTCTCACAACTTCTATTGACTTAAACATTAGAGTGTGTCTTGGAATGCTCACTCTAACGCTCTCTAGTTCCTTATGTTTTGTAAGTCCATTATCAAAGCATTAGGCAGCCTCCAACATGTCACCTTAAATTATTACATCAACCATTTGTGGAAATACGGTCCCATACTAAAAGTCTGATAGGCATTGGGCCTTGAACTATGGCATTTTAAACAAGTGAATCTGTTCCTGCCACCACCACTATAACATCTCAAGCACCTATTGGACCATTGCCTAATCTCATAACGCCTAGCTCTACCATGATATCGGGGCTTATCTAGAAAACCATGACAGTAAGGTCTATTCCATCGCCAACACCCCTATACACAATACCTTATCTCCAAACGTCATCATTTTTGCTTGCTGCTCGGGCCTAACCCTTAAATTATTTTTAGAGTCTTCTGGCATCTTTCTTACCATCGCCACAACATGAGTATGTGGCACTCAATATAAACACCTCAATCTCAAGAAGCTTGTCGATCAATGCTGTGGCAATCATTGGCACCAATGTATCAAACTTCCCTACTATTAACCTATCGATATCCAATCTAACACAATCAACTAACCTGATAAACCTACCGATAATTGGTGCAACATTCCCATAATATCTTATGATGCTCGCCTTACCTCGTCTTAATGTACAAAGCCAATACTTTGCCCAACTTTAGGCACTAGTAAGTCTGATAGCGAGCCAAGAAGCCATTATACAACAATAGCATCAGTAAGATATGGCGGCCCACTAAGCCATAATACAATAGCAACAACAACAAATAAACCAACTTCTTTAGGCAAAAGTTGAGTGCTAAAATCAACCATCTAATTTCCTAAATACTAGAAACCTAAGCCAAAGTGCTTAAAATCTTAGCTAAAGAACTAGATATCCCTTTTAAATCTTAGCTAAAGAACTAGATATCCCTTTTAGTTTAGCTATTGGATGAATCATAAAGGCTGGTAAAGCCCAAGATAACTCTTACTCAACTTTAAACACTAGCAAATTTGGAAGGTAAGTAGACACTGATAGACCTACTTACCTAGCACAAGACCTCATTCTTGCTAACCAAGTGGCAGCCTTATGACAAAAAATCAAAAACCTGAAGCAACCATACAAAGATGACTGTGAATGGCTTATAATTAAGCATAACCCACTGTCTTTGGTTGTTTAACAAGTTTTAGTCCCAAAAAAAAAAGTCAAACTTTCATTAAATACCTATGACGGCACTACGGACCTCGCTGATCATCTAAATCACTTTCGAGCATTTCATAAATTTTGATATGTGCTTGATGCTATTCCATGTTTGGTTTTCCCCATTACTCTCTATGGGCCAGCATGAAGCTGGTGGTATTCCCTAAAATTGAGGTCTTTCATTAACTTCGATCAGCTGGGAAGGTAATTCCTAGCCCACTTTGGAAGCTACCGCATGGTGGCTAGAACCATAGCCAATTTAATGGCAGTAAGATAAAGACCCGATGAGACAATTTGTGAATATGTAAAATGCTTCAACACTGCCACTTTAGAAGTGAAAAAGTTAAATGACGAATGGGACATTTATGCATTCATCTTTAATGTGTGATATAAGCACCTAAAATACACACTAACCAATGCTCAACCTATAAAGTTGTACTAGCTTTATGAAAAGTCACAAAAGTATGTCGATGCTGGGGATATTGAGATCGCCAATCATAAGTTCAAGTGATTTGACAAGACCAAAGAACAGACCATTTTGGACGCTAAGGAAAAAAGTTGAAACCGATTCCTTCATAGGGGCAAAATTGTTAGTCGCCAGAAAAACAAGTATGGATCGATAATGAACTAGATACACACTGGTAGAAAAAAAAGATTGGATGCCATCTTATAGCAAATACGAGACTTGTACGCCTCTAAACGCCAGTAGGACATAAATCTTTCATGCTGTAATGAGAGACGGTCTGATCGAGCTCTCGTCACCAATGAAAGCAAGGAAAAGTCATAGGAAACCCATGAAGCATTGCGAGTTCCATGATGACATTGGCCATGCTATAGAAGAATGCATTAGTTTACAGAACACTATAGATATCTCATTTTGTTCGGACCAGTTTTTGGTATCTTTGGGGTTTAGGTAAAAAGTGATAAAATTAAAAAAATAGACAGTTTTTTTGGGAAGGTCTAAAATGCCTATGGACCGCTTTAAAGAAAAATGCAAAAATAAGGAATCAAAGGTTATTTTTAGGGTGTCATTAGAGTCGTTCAGGTGAGTACACGAGCCAATTTTCATCTCTTAGTGACCAAAATAAGACAACTCGAAGGTATGTACGGGTCATATGGGTGCTTAAAAACTATCACGAGGCTTTCAGATTACCAAAATTTTGAATTTTCATGTGTAGTATTGATACAAGAGGGTTTGGTATCGATACCCAAGGTGTGGTATCGATACTTGTCATGGTTGTATAGATACAGACCTTGGCAGTAGCTAAAGTTATGATTTTTGGCAAAATGTATCAATACACAAGCATGAGTATCGATACAAATCCATGGAGTATTGATATTGGCCTCTAAGTCTCAAGACTGGAAACATTTTTTTGCTCTAAGTATCGATACACAACTCATTGTATCGATACTCAGGAGTTGTGTATCGAAACAACATGTTCTGTATCGATACACCAAGACATTTTTGCCTAGTTCGAGCCATTTTTCAGCCTTTGAAAACCTGATTTAAACATGTTTTTAGCACCTACAAACCGTCATAAAGTATTACAAACCTTGACTTTGGGCCAATGAGCAGATTTAAACAAGTTTAGGGCCTAAGCAACCAATGCAAAAGGTCACTTTCACAAGAGATATAGTGGTAAGAGGGTGGTAGGCATATCAGCAGTTGAAAGGCTATTGCAGCCTTTATGATTTCTTTCTCAGCATGGCAGAAGCAATAGCAATGGAGGGCAAACTAAGCATGTTACCTGGATGTCTCCTTATGCAGAGAGGAAACCCAACAATGCCCTTGGTTTATCTCTTAAAGCCATTGGCTGAGCATAAAGATAAAAGGAAGCTACCTTAGAAAAAAAAAAAGGGGGCTCTTAGCTATAAAAAAAAAACTCTCCAGTAATCCCAGAAAACTCTTCACCCAGCCCCACAAATCCTCCAACAACTTCAGTTCCAAAAGCTTACCAAAACACTATTTCATTGACCTTCATAGTCCATTCCTGTAGCTACCCTAAACCACCACTGGGAAACCTTCAAGAACCCAACTTTCCACACATTTTGATCCTTACAAAGCCTCACCATCAACCATACCACTAAGAGGCTACTTCTGTTCATCATTTTCTTGCTAAATAATAGCAAGGAGAAGGAAGAAATTGAGCGTACAGCCACTGCTCCCAAAAAAAAGGGAAGTTCAAGGTTTTTGGTATATCCGCTCTACCTTGATCTTTATATTTTCTATTTTGTCATTAACAACATCTTAGTAAACCTTTTTTTATGCTTTTATGGCCACCCTAGGACTCTCATGCATTTTTGTGGCTTTGGTTGTAGTAGTTTAGGATCTTGATATTTTTCTTGGTGTCTACATGCTGTCCCCTTACATTTTCATATCCATAACAGCCTCTATCCATGTGACCTTGCCACGTTCCTTCCATATTCACATCTGTATCTCATGTAAAGCATGTATCTTAAAATGTCAAAAGTATGCCTACACATTTTCTAGCAGCTTAATAGGTTCCATGAAATAAAAATGCCTTTTTTTCAGTAAGGTCATCCTAAGTATGTTCGTGTATCTACCTATCATCTCCATGCATTTTTTATGCATACATTTTCTCCATGTTCTATATCATGTTTGTGGCACTTTGTTTGTGTTGAGATGTTTGTTTGAATGCTAGAAAACCCGATTTCAAAGAGTACCCCTAAGTTAGGCACATGTTATCTCCCATACATGGAGAATAACATGGGCTTAAGATTTTTATAAAGTTGGTTTTCTAGCTTTGGGGCAAAGCAAGCATTCAATTCTGGTTTCATGGAAGAATGAGAATAAGAATCTCGGTTTTCAAAAATGAAATGAAATCTTGTAGTTGAAAATATGAATCCTTGGTCCTTAGCCAAACACCCTCATGATGGTATGGTCAATGGGTTGTTCTATCATCCCAAACTACTCTGGCATTGTGGAATGAACTCGTAATGCCCATGTCAACCACTTATCTCAGTTACGAATGTTTGAACGTTCGTGGCCCGAGCTCAACCTAATGAAAAAACCAAAAATATCGAACACTTCCCATGTTTTGTTCTAGCAGCACAGCGATTTGGTTTTGAAGAATTATTTAAAAATAAAAAATAACTTATCCAGAATGTATTGTATTTTTTTCTTGAAGGATTTTGAATTACCTTTCCAACGGTATCTCATTTACCTTCGAATCATCTCGAATGAAATAGTCATGATTTTTTGAATCTCCACTGTCCAAAACCTTTAGATCCAACGAGCAGTCTACTGTTCGGGCTGTTTTCGCCCAACAAACAACATTTTTGAATCCCTTGAATATTTTTCCCATAGAGTTCATGAAATTCCCTTTTCAGAAATGTATTATTCACATTTTATAATTTCGAATCAATCCGAAATGATTTTTCAAAGTCTATCATACCTTTACCCTATACATGATGCTAGTGTCGAGACAGGTTGAAATTCAAAAATTAATTCTACCTAGAAAGTGATTTTCTAGGATTTTTGAAATATTTTTACATTAATCCTCATCGAGTTATCTTTCTAATGGTACCTCGTTTACCCCTCGAGACGTTCGGATAAGCTCGAAATAAATTTAGAAAAAGAAACAATGCAATGTTGTCCTTTGTTTCTAACCCAATTTTCAAAACATTTTTATTGAGGCATTCGAACACCTCATGATCTATTTGGCTCATTCTTGCAACCTAAGCGCTTTAGACTCGGACCAAGGCTAAACAAAAGAGGAACATTTTAGCCAAAACTTTGGCTCTCGATTTTTTAAAGATTCTCTTTTTTCAAAAACATGACCTATTTCTTTTAACGTCGAAGATTTTTTTTTTCGGGGATACTCCAACCCCACTATTTTGAAGAGATACTCTAACCCTATTTTTTAACTTAAATCCAATATCAAACCTCTATTTTTGGGGATACTCCAACCTCACTATTCCGAAGGGATGCTTCAACCCTGCTTTTAACACAAATCCAATATCAAACCTCTATTTTTGTGGATACTCCAACCCTACTACTCTGAGGAGATACTCTAACCCCACTTTTACCTTAATATGACATCAAATTTGCACCCTTGGGGATACTTCAACCCCACTCTTCTGAGGGATACTCCAACCCCGCTTTCCACATTCCTTCTAAAATTTAAACTTTCTCCAAGACATCTCCAAGTTATTAAAATCTTTTTTTTCTCCTCAAATTTCCATTGAATCTGATTAAGTCTCCATGTTGTCATCTTGGCTATTCATCAATAATCGAAGACAACTACGAGATACATTTTTATCACCTTTTTTTAATGTATTTTGTGTGTTTATTTTTGTGTGGATCTATTTATTGCTTTCTTTCCTATCTTACTAATATGTTTCCTCTTATAGGGACCTCGAGCGTTCATGCTTTAAAAAGTATTCTCAAAATCACAAAATGATAGCTCTTGTCGGTATCCCTTCGGTGCCATACATGAAATATTTTTTTAAACCCATCTGGAGATCATTTTCATAAAAAAAAACCCTATGTTTCTCACCTCTCCAAGGCGCATAAGTGATAAACTTTTCATTAAAACCCAGCTGCGTATCTTTACAAAATTTCATGCATTAGAGGGAATTATATTTGAATAATGATAAAAATAAAACTGATGAAACTGAGATTCAAGTAAGATATGGTTAGATGGTACTGATTTTCGGGCATTATGGGGGTGTTAATCCTTCCTCACACGTAACCAACTCCCGAACCCAAAACAACAAATCTCTGGTATTATTTTCAATATGCATCTGATCATGCCTAACTTAAAATGGTCGGTGGTGACTCCAAGTTTACGGCCACTTCATGGTGGCCATCCAAGACTAGTCGGATAAGCAACTCGTCCGATGATCTTTCACTCCTTCATGTCAAACATCAAAATATTTTTTTAAGTCGAGCACACTTTGGCCCTTCGGATCATCCAAAGTTCGTAAAGGCCAAGCACGTGGAACGTCGATAAACAACATTAAGGCATTGATACAAAAAGGGGAATTAAGCACTTTGTTAAGAGAGATAATGATAAAGCAACATTGCAGTTAGATCACCATCGGGATAATGTTGCAAGAAAATGTCCATTTATAGGAACAATCAATGTTATAATTGTCGACAATGAAAGCTTAGCGGGCAGTAAGTAAAAAAAAAAATCTCACTTTCAGTCTGTCATGGCAGTAGACACGTATCCTAAAAGAGTGAGGCAAGATGATTGATGAGTGACATTCAGCAAAGTCGACAACGAATTAGTCACCATGCATGTTAGTGTACTTATGTATGTTCTCGTTAATGGGCTATTATTTTAAATCATATATGACATGCATTCTATGACATTTTTATGCATTATGATAATGACTCATATTTCATGTATTTTCCATGAGAATATTGTGATTACGACCATACCACCATGCATGATGTTAAATCATGTATGTTCATGTTGATGAGGCATTTTGTGAGTAAAAATCGTGTATGATGTATACTTGTATGTTTGTTGGTGGAAAGTGATATTTAGGAGTGCATTTTAAGTGTCAAAAAATTTAGGGACTATTTTGTAATTTTTTGTGATATTTCATGCATATTAGGGATCATTTTTCTCCTTGCACTTTAGGATCTTTCTAGTCATTTTCCTTTATTTATGACCGTTCATATGATTTCTTACATTTTAAGGTCATTTAGGTCATTTTTCGTGATCTAGGGACTTTAATGTAATTTCATGTATGACGGGGTCATTAAGGTCATTTTTCATGATCTAGGGACTTTTATGCAAATTCATGTATGTTAAGATCATTTAAGTCATTTGCTATGATCTAGGGATTCTCATGCAATTTCATGCACTTTAGAAATATTTAAGTCATTGAAAATGACTTAGGAATTATTTTGCAAAATTTCATGTGTTTAAATCATTTTCTATGATTTAAGGACCATTTCATAATGTCCATGAATGTTGGGTCCATTTAGATTATTTTTAATAATCAAAAGATTGTTTTGCAATTTCATATATGTCATTTGAAGTTATTTTCATGATACTATACCAAAAATTAAATAAATGTATATATTTGGATTATAATATAAAATTTTCAAAAATACAAGGTAATATCCCTAAGTTAAAATAGTCCATAGGTGTGCTTCTAATGTATGAAAGTCATATCATCAATTATTTTAAACAAAAGGGCTAACTTCTTTAAATAAATAAATCAAAATTTTCAATTTTTTGAAAAATAAAACTTTCCTATTCCTCTAGGTTTTCCAAAAAGCAGTGACAAATATTTTAATTTTTGAAAGTTTAAAAGATTTTCAAAGCACTGTTACGCTCAATGTTCTTCATATCCTTTAATCGTTGCCTTCCAATGACCTAGAATAAATTTCGGATAAAATGACAAATATAAAGGTGAAAATTACTTTTTAAATTTATTCTTTTGAAATTTTGAAAATTCATTTTTACAGACGATATCACGGTCAAATTTGTCACTTTTAAAAATTTTCTAAAAATTTTTTGTTAAAATTGAAAGTTGACCGCTATGTATTTTTACCGATACCTTGCAGTATTTATGCTGATAATCACTCTAAAAAATTAGAAATATTCAAGGAAAAATAGTATTGGCATTTCTTACCCTGAGGTATCAAGTAGTCAATTTTGAGACTTAAATTTGAATTTTTTACAGTACCATAAGTATCATACTAGTAAAAATTTTTGAGAAAAAATTTATTTCAAATTTCAAGTTTTCATCTTTTATTATTTTATAAATTAATATTTTGATTAATGTGTTGAGTTTAATTCATTTTATAAAATTTCAGCATATTTTTGGAATTTTCTCGTTTCTAAGATACAAAGTTTTTTACTCCATAAAATTTTTCAATGGGATTTTTTTAAGTTTAAAAATTTAAAATTCATTAAATATTTTTATTAAATTCAAGTTAAATCAGTTTTTGAAACCTTAATTTATTTTATGAATTTTTAATTTTTTATATATATAAATTTTTCTCAATAAGGATTTTTCTCATAAAATATTTTGAATTTGGGATTTCCAATCAAGATTTTCTCATTGTTGTGATTTTATTTTTTCATTTCTAAAATTTTTTTAGTTTTATTAAATTTAATTTAATTTTTGAATTTTTACAAGCTAGTTTCATGGAAACTAATTTAGTTGGATTTTAATTTTCCCCTACCCAATTTAGCTTGGTTATAACTATATCATTAGTTGATTTCATCTTGATTATCAATAAGATGATGAGTCATATATGATGACTCACACAATGTGACAAAATACTTATCTTAATTTGCTAATATCCATGAAAAAATATATATAATAATAATTAAAAAATAAAACAAATTTTCGGCCAAGGGGATTTTACCACCCGTTGGCCAAACTTCCCCCTTATAAATAAGGGAGGATTTTTCATTTAAAAAGGAATTGGCTTGGAAGTAAAAAAATGCTAAAGATACTAAAGCTTTTTAACGTATATTTTCTTCCAAAAGCTTTAACTTTTGTTAATTTCATTCACTTTTCTTTCTTCAATAAGCCAATTTATGCTTTAGCTCATGAATTTTAATCCATGTTGAAATACTAAGCTTAATGGCTATCAACTATTTTCTTTGATTTGTTGATTATGGTTTATTTTCTTAACAATAGTTTAATTTTTCTCATGAAATTTGTTGTTGTTGTTGATTAATGTTAATTTTCATGCTATGATGTTTAATCTGTCATATATATGTATATATGATCATATAGATGTTATTTTCTTTGGTATTTTCTTTTTAATATGTTGGAATAACGTTTTAATATGTCTATTTTTTATGATTTTTTTCTTACATGATGATGTTGATTTGTGCTTGATAAAGCTAGGATATATGATTGTTGAGTTGAACATTTTTTGTTTAGTGGGTTATCTGATATTGGCCGAATTCATGTGTCTAAGATGTTTTTTCTATTTTTGTGGCTATTTTATAAATATAAAAAGTTTAAGGACTAATTTGAAAAAATGAAAAATAATTTCTAGCCATCTCATGCTTGGTCGAAACCCTCATATACATTTAGAAATGTATTTTATAAATTTTATCACATGAAAATACAATTTTTTGGATTGTTGTGGTCTTATTGTAATTTTAAAAAGTTTAAGAACCTTTTTGTAAATATTGGAAAACATTTTCAAGGCAAAAAGTGCTTGGCCGAACCTTCTTGCAATTTGTAGATATGATTTTTGTGTTGCTTTTTATATATTTGATGTTTAGTTTTGTGTTTTAATTATGTTAGGACCAATTTGCAAATTTAGAAAAGTTTAGGGACCATTAGGAAAACCTAGCTTTCTAGGTCAAAATGGTCATTTCTAATAGTAAATATTCGATTTAAGGAATTTTGATTATTTTTAGCATTCTTTCGGTTCTTCAATGGGGTGCAAAGTTTTAAAAAAACTTTCGTGTTCTTCAAGTTCTCCAAAAGGGCATGAAATACAATTTTGAAAATGCTTAGGGGCTTAATTGTAATTTTTGCATTTTACTCACTTTAATATCTAAATTATCCATTTAGGGTAAAAAAGTCATTACATACCATTTTTATGCCCTTTAAGGTTACCGGGATACTTCATGTCGAAGGCATATCTCAGGAGCATTTTGGTAATCTCCTTAGAACTGAGTCAGATGTTGTCACCGAGATACTTTTATCCTAAATGTGTGTATTTAGGGTTGGTTCACCCATTTAAAATGACATCAAATCCTTTAGGCTAACTAAGATACTTCTATGTCAAAGGTAAAACTTAGGGACACTTTAGTAATTTAAGTTAGAATTTAGTCGAAGGTGCCCAATAGGAAGAGGTTTGTTCATATATGATATCTAATCTTTAAGGTTACTAGGATAATTTCATGCCAAAAGCATACCTTAGGGACATTTTAGTAAATTATCTTAGATCCTAGTTCTTTAGAGTTATCAGGATACCTTTTGTGTCGAAGATACATTAGGAGATATTTTGGTCTTATCGACTGCGTTTAGGTCCTTTAAGTCTAGTTTCGTACGTAGGATCAAAATCGAGTCTTAGAACAAATTTTCATATTTTTCATAAAATCAAAAAATTTAAAATTAAGGCACTGTCACTAAGTTAAAGTTGTAGTGAAAATTCTCCCAACATATGGAAAGGGTTTCACAGATTATTTTAATAATGATATATCATTTTTAAAAGAGAAAATTGGGAATTTTTATGAATTTCATAAAAAAGAAAAACTGTCGTATTTTTTGGCTCTCCAGTGGGATACAAAAGATATTTTGATTTTAAAAACCTTTCATATTCCTTCGGCCTTCTAATGAGGTTTGAAAGAGATAATGATAACACTTTTTGTGTTCATCAGTCCTCCGATGAGGCACGTAAGAGATTTTAATTTAAAAAAAAAAAGTAAAAACCCTGATTTTTTCATATGGAATGATAAATTGGTCTCATAGAATATTATTTTGAGAATTGTAATTAGATACTATAAACTGAAATAGGATTAAAAGTAAAAAATTTAAGTTAACATATGGTTAATAGGGTACCAATTATCGAGCATCATGAGAGAGATTGATCTTTAATCATGATTGTAAGTGAATCTTTGACCTTTTTATGTGATCTTTGATTTGATCACAAACCTCAGATTTCGTTTTTAAGGGTTTTGTAACCCTTGAAATATGAACTTGATAGGTGACTAATTTCACCTAGCCCAAATAGATTGGTGGTGACTCTAGATAAATACTCATTTTGTAATGACTATTTAGGTTAAGTCGAGTGAGCAATTTATCCCGACAACCCAGTCCCCGAAAGTGTAAAAACATTAATAATGATATAGCCCTTAGAAATAAAATATATATATATATAAAATCATGATATATCAATAAATATAGGAACAAGAACCATTTAACTTAGGCTGTTTAGGATTCGTATCCAGTAATATTACAGTATCTTTGTGAATTTACTAGGGACTGGTTGGAGAGTCAGGCCTAAAATTAATTTGGTCCCAACTGGTATTTAATTATAATTCCTAATATTTTAAAAAAAATGTTTCATTTTTTTATTTTGATTTATATGGAAACTATAATATATATTGTTCATATTTTTCACCAACCTTTTTGTTTCTTTAACAACTTTATTTTTATGGAGGCATTTAGGATAGGGTTTTTATTATTTATGAAAGAGTCAAGTCATAAAAGGTTTGTTTGTTCCCCCTCCCCTTATATTGTGCATACATATATAATTAGATTCTTCTTAGGCATATGACGGAAGCATAGGCGACCTAGTATTTTAGGTGGGGGTGAAGTAGCTCTGCCCTCTAAGGTGTTAGCCTGTATCTTGGCCAACAGAAAACCTACTTAGTGTAAATTCCTATGCTTACCCTAGATGTTGGCCTCATTATGGACATAGAAGATACTCCCACTCAATTTGAACCATTTCCAACATAAACCCACAATGGGTAAGGATCAGGGTACCCCATCAATTCTTTTTGAACTCGGAGAACAATTCAAGAACCTCTTTAGATGTTCAATCTAAACTTCATATAATGAACTGTAAGAGCTTTACCTAGTTAGAGCCATACCTGATTTTAGAAGATACCAAATTAAGTACGCATAAGGGAACATTTCTAACCTATTAACTCTTATAATTTGATTTTCTTGATAGAAATAAAAGTATATTATGCTGCCATGATAAATTTTATTTATTTCTTACCTTAATTCACAATATTGTGATAAATTTTCTTAGAGACCATTTTCTACTTGCTATTTAATAAAAATTTCTATGACTAAAAAATTGTACTTCATGGATTTTTTTTAAAAATGGGAGAGAAAAAAATAGGAAAATCAGATTAAAATCAAATAAAAAAGAAAATAAAAAATAGAAGAAAAAACAACAAATAAAAAAAGAAAAAAATCAAATCAAAATAAAAATTAGATTCATTAAATTTTTGGAGTCTTTTGGTCTACTAAAAGAAAAGAGAAAAAATAGTCTTAGGATTTTTTTCCTTTTCAAGTTTTGAACAACATTTACATCCCATAAAAATTTGTAAATCCAAAGTTTACATATTCATTTGTTTGTATACTCATGCATTCATAATTTTCATATTCTACTAAATTCATTTCATTTATTACATTTTTATGGATTAAGACATGAGGACAATTTAGAGGCAAGAATCAGCACATTAGAGTCCATCGAAAAGGAATTCAGACATGAGGTTCAAGGAATAAAAAGTTCGTTTGTAAAACTATTTGAAATAACTACTAATACTCTTGAACAAGTGTCTACAAAATAAGCATGATCATCTATATTAGGTCAATTGGATGACCTTGACAACTCAATTGGAAGCACGGGTTGCACTTTGGAAAGAACTATCGAGGAAGTCAGATGAGATGTGCAAGAAATAAGGGGACAATTTTTAGAGTTGATAAAAAGGATGAAGGACCAGAATCAAAGCATAATGAATTGTGCTTGGGAGTAATTGTCATCGTTGCCTTTGATCCAACCCTATGCATTCGATAATTCGAATACTGAATCAAGCACATCGTTAAGGATTAAGACATAAAGGCAAGAATCAGCACATTAGAGTCCATCCAAGAGGAATTCAGACATGCAGTTCATGGAACAAAAAGTTTGCTCGTAAAACTATTTGAAATAACTACTGATATTTTTGAACTGGTCTCTACGAAATAAGCGTCATCATCTATGTTAGGTCAATTGGCCATGACCTTGACAACTTAGTTGGAAGCACGGGTTAGTAATTTGGAAAAACTATCGAGGAGGTCAGACAAGACATGCAAGAAATAAGGGGATAACTTTCAGAACTGATAGAAAGGATGGGGGACCATAATCAAACCAGAATCAAAGCATAATGGATTACCCTTGGGAGTAATTATCATCGTTGCCTTTAATCTAACCCTATACATTCGATAATTTGAATACCAAATCAAGCATATTGTCAAAAGAGGATTCCAATTTAAGGCCTATTTCGATAACTAAAAAGAATCTACGTAATCTCTCATCACTGTAGATCAAATCAAACTCTTCTCAACATTTTATCACTCGTCGATCACCCTCAAATTCTAATGTGAGCAAGAAATTACAAGGAAATAAAAAAATTTCCAATTTGATTCAATCTCATTAACTTATAGGGATATGTACGCTTATTTGCTCCAAAATTGATTGATTGCAACTATTCATATTAAATCCCACAAAATAAGAGGGTATAATCCTCAAGCCTATTGTGAGTGCCATGCTAAAGTCTGGAGGTATTTTATTGAAGATTGCACTCAGTTTAAAAATAATGTGCTAAGCCTTATAAAAGTAGGAGCATTAAGGTTTGAAATTAAAATCAGTTTGGAGAGAACTTATTGTTAAATTATTTGCAAACCATTTATCTTAAAGGGGTGGGAAAACAATCAAGGCCAAAATCAAGTTGATCCGATTCCCATCCCCTAGGCTAAATTGCTACAGTAACTTATTCGAAGTCATTTTCTAGTACCCTTACGAACAAAACCACTGAAACCTTTATACCAAGCGATTACAATGCCAATGAAATACTATGGTAATCAAGGTCACTCAATAGAAGACTGCTTCCAGTTGAAATACAAAGTTAAGGAATTCATCCAATTGGGACTATTGAGTTTCGAAAGGAGGAAGGCTAAGCTTTTATAGGAATTCAATGATTAAATATTTTGGCTAATGGTAATGAAGTGCTAAAGGGCAATGAGTGATCATAGAGATAATATTTGATTACTTGGTTCAAAACAAATGATTAAGGCTTGTAAAAATTCCTAATAAGCATTAGTACAACTAGAAAAATGAAATGTTTTACAAGAATGGTCTTTTTGTTGCTTTTCCTTTTGAATCTTGTAAATGTACACCAATCATGAATGAATAAATTGAAGGTTTTGGTTAATGAAACAATAGTGCAGAATCATGATTCGTCAGATTCTTGCCTCTATAGTAATCATACTTAGCCCATTGCTTTTGTCTTATCAAATGCTACCCTATTCATTTATTCACTCACTTATTTATTCATTCATTTACATGTTTATTAATTCATACAATAATTTTTTTCATTCGTTGACATGCATACATGGACGATAATAAAAATTTATGTCAACGAGACACATACATATTCATGCAAACTGATTTAAGTTCTTTTTTTTCCATATAAAGGTGAGATAACATGAATCGCTAAATGGAAGACACCAACCAACAAGAATAAATGCAAGCGTAAACTGTAAGTTCGATGGAACTACACGAGACAAGCGAGCTAGTTTGCCAATAGCTAGAAGGTATTACTACTGACATTCTTGCCAAGATTCTTAGGGGTGCAAACTAAATAACCACTGAATAGTGTCCAACATACACAGATGATAAATACTTAAAATATATAACAAAAAATGCCTGCAGCTAGTCCACCACTAGCCATATATTAACCTTGACATGTTTCCCCAAGGGGCAGGTGTGAAAGCACTACCACATAAGAGGAATTACCAGTTTTTGACTTGGATGAAGAAGAAAAGCATAAGCAAAATAGTGAAAGGCCAGCTGAAAGCAAAAATAAAAAGAAATGTTATAACTTTTCGGATCTAAGCTCTATAATGGTGTTGATGTTGATCATCTTAATCAAGTGACAAAATTGATTATCTAGCCAAAGTTCAAAATTTTAAAGTTTGAAAAGTATAGCGGATTCACATGTCTCAGGGTACATTTGATGACATATTGCCATAAAATGGCTAGGTATACAAGAGATGAGAAATTATTAATCCATATTTTTCCCAAAAACTTGACTGGAGCTGTAACACCCCAATCCCACATTGGAAATCTTTGAGGTTTTGCCATGATATATATATATATATTGAGACTTAAGTCTATACTTGTGAGATGCCTTTTGGGGACAAAATCATGAGGTACAATGGGCCAAAGTGGACAATACCTTACAGATTAGGTGCAAGTCTCAACAAATGGTATCAGAGCGTAATCACCAGCTGGTGGGAGCTAAATGCTACACCGTGGGAGCCACCTCTAGAATCCTGCGGGAGCTAAGTGCTACACAGTGGGAGTCACCTCTAGAATCCTAACGCCTAGTGCAATCCTAGTTCTGTCTACTTCGTATTGGTTTTATCTGTTTCGTATTTGGCTTGATAAAGACATTAAGCTTTAAAACGAAGGGAGTTTGTAACACCTCAATCCCACATCGGGAATCTTTGAGGATCTACCATGATATATATGTTGAGACTTAAGTCGACACTTGCGAGATGCCTTTTGAGGACAAAATCATAAGGTCCAATAGGCCAAAGCGAACAATACCTCATAGGTTGGGTGCGAGTCTCCACAGGAGCAACTCTAGAATATATCTGCTCATGGGCTTAGCTACCTACCCAAGCATGAAGGCCTAATCGATATTTGGGATGGTTTGGATAAAAATATTAAGCCCAAAAAATGGATTCGGACAAAAAAATTAGGCCTAATTACAAAATGGGTTAGGCCTCGATCCAACTTTCAAAGCCCGAGCTAGGCTTGACTTGACTTATATATTTTTTTATATTTAATATATTATGTAATTTTTATCATATAAACACAATACATATATATAATATTATAGTATAAACTTTAAAAACTAAGTTAAATTATTTATATTTATAAATTGAATAAAAAAATTATTAGATTAATAAAGATTAAATTTAAAATTTTTTTTAAAAAATAAATTATAAAATAATAATATGGGCGGGCTTAAACGGGCTTGGACTATCTATTTACAAATATGGGCAGCCTTGGACAAAATTCGAGGCCTATATTTCAAGCAGGACTAGGTTTGGACAAGCATATTTAATGCTAATACCATCCCAAGCTCAACCCGAATCTGGTCTGATCCAGCCCATGATCCAGCCCATGAGTAAATCTACTCTAAAATGGTACCTCCAAATAGAAAGAAGACAAGTGAGCATATGGAGGGATTTGACTCGAGCATTTTTATGACAATATGAGCAACGTTAGAAATTCCACCGAATCAAGGAATCCTTCAAAACGTGAGAAAAAATCCTAATGAATGTTGCAGAGAATATATTTATAGATGGAAAAACGTAACTTCACATGTCCAACCACCTCTTAATAATAGAGAAATGCATGCTTACTTCATGGATACTTTACCAACTATATACTATAACAAATTGGTCAAAAATATGTTTTCTGAGTTTGCAGATATTTTGTTTGCTTTAGAAAGAATCAAATATGGCATAAAAAGGGAAATATTATAGACAATAGCTAATTGGCATATGTGAGGTGAAAGAGTGATCCTTTCATTAAATGCCAACAAGCCATAGCTGATGAAAGCTAGAATCATTGTGAATCAAGAAAACAAGGAAATCCATTTAAACAATGTCCTCATCTCTAGCCTTTCATCATTCAATGACCCCAAAAAGTTTATTCTTATACTTCATAGCCTTTTATGCAAACATTTTCGACTCCAAGTTTTAAAAGGCAAAGAGTTCTGGGAGGCAGTTCAAGCCATTCTGAGAAACGCAAAAGAAAAAGGATGAAGATATATCATGCCCTATTAAATTCCTACACCAAGCTTTTCTCTTTGCTCGTTTAGAATTAGATGATCTCCACTGTCCTAGGAAAGCTTAGGAAACCTTCCTACCCAAAATAGTATAATCCAAGTGTCAGATGCGAGTATCACCAAGGGGTGGAAGGTCATTCCATGGAGAATTGCAATGCATTCAAGGCCAAGTACAAGCTTTTAAGAATGTTGACCTAGTAAAATTGCAAGAGTTGGTGGATGCTTATCAAAGACAATCAACCTGAGGATCATTGACCTTACGGTAGTGTGCCAATCAGAGGTAATTTCTATTTTGACTTTAAAATTCTATACCTTTCTTTTATTGTAATTTTGAATTATGAAATAAATTTTGGTTTAAAAATATTATGCATTTTTTCATCGACCATGAATTTTATTTTTAATATCTAGGGTAATAAAAACCTTTTGGAAAAATTTTCTCTTCACATCCATAAATAACATTATCCTAGACATTCAACCATATACCTTTCACAATCATAGATTTTTCACGGCCAAGTGTTCTTTTGGATTACTTGTGAGTCAAACAAATAAGTTATACTCCTGAAAAATTTAGATGCCATAGTAAGAACTATGTTTTGTTTTGAAAAACATGTCACGTCGAGTTCTTCTAAAAAGAAGTGATCCTTGATTCACAAACCCTCAAAAACATGATTTAGGCATATTTATCCTTTCTTTCAAAACCCTGAACCATGGCTAAATTATGTACCTATAAAATCTAGTTTGATCAAACATAGTTATTTGAACTGTCGAGCCATTCCTAAGAAACTCTTTAAAAATTCATCTGTTTTATAATTTTTGAGTCCTCAAGAATATAATAGGGTAATCGATCAAAAAAATGAAAAAAAGGAAAAGTAAATGAAGTTCTAGGGTGAAAATCTAAAAAGGGCAGTCTTGGACAAAGTTTAAAAGCTTTAGAAATGTTCGTAAACCAATAAGGCTGGATTAGAAGTAATTGTTATAGAGGTCCTTGAACTAGTCTGGATCATCAAGTGATCTGATTCTTCAATCTTTGGGCAATCATTATTCTTATCAATTTGTTTTGACTATTGATTTGAAATTTTAGAAATCATATATTCCCTGTCATCTCTTTTTCTTTAGCCCCTAAATGGTACTAATGTACCTAATTTGATTTTTTGAATAAACTTTTACGAAAAACCATGATTTTCTTTTAGCGCTTTTGAGCTTCATTTTTATGGCCTTGGATCATGACATTAGCAAAAAAAAAATAGTCAAATACCCAAACATTCCTTTCGAAATAACTTTTTAGAACCTTTATGCTTTACCTTGCAAATTGATGCTTTCTAAAGGCCTTCTAAACTAACCCCTAGAGACTTGGTGTTTACTAAAATTAGTTTAACATTTGTGAGGCTATTATCTTTAAAGATTAGAAGGATGTTATAACTTGATTGTTTGCCTTTCAAGGAGTTCCAATGAAAGAAGCATTCATATGAACTTGATCTTGATGAACTTCGACCTTGCTATATCAATTTCTTCAAGACAAATTTTACTAGTTCTACCCTATTTGAGCCATTAAACTTATTTGTTCATTTTAATCAAAGTTATCCCAAATGGTGATCATCAATCATAGGAAAGCTTTAATATCAAAAGATGCATGGCACGTACATTATTATTGACAATGGAAAATTCATAGCTGAATTTAGTTTGAAATTTTCATAGATTTTGATCAAGTAGATCTTTTTTCGAGTTAGAATAAGAATGTGATCTCATTTTTTAAGTCCTGAAATTTAGATGAATTTTGATACTTCTCATGATTTTTATAGAAGCATGTAAATACGAGCAATGAAATGTTTGGTGATTTGGTGACTTTTCAAGAAAAATAAGTGTTAAGTTTTAAAGTCAAGACTAGAAGAAGGATTTTGAAAGGCAAAAATCAAATCACCCTTTAGCCTTCGACAGCAAGCCATTAGAAAAAGAAGAAATTGGCAACAATGAGGCTCATACTGATGAGTCCTCATTGATAGATAAGAATCATTATGATATATGAAATCTAAGTCCTCTTCATTCAATCCTATGAAAGGTAGGTGAAGTAAGATTTAAGTTTATTAGTAACATGTCCCTTTTGTTCGATCCTACGAAAGGTTAGGAAAGTAAGATTTAAGTTTACTTCGTTCGATCTCGTGTAAGGTAGGTGAAGTTTTAAGTAAGATATCCTCTTCGTTCGATCCCGTGTAGGGTAGGCAAAGTTTTGAGTAAGATACCCTCTTTGTTTGATCCCATGTAGGGTAGGCAAAGTTTTGAATAAAATATCTTTTTCGTTCAATCCTATATAGGGTAAATAAAGTTTTGAGTAAAATACCATTTTTGTTCGATCTCGTATAGGGTAGGTAAAGTAGGTGAAATTTTTGTTAAAATATCCTCTTTGTTTGATCTCGTGTGAGGTAGGCAAAGTTTTGAGTAAAATACCATCTTTGTTTGATCCTGTGTAGGGTAGGCGATGTTTTGAATCAGATATCTTTTTCGTTCGATCCTTTGACAAGTAAGCGAAGTTTTTTTTTTTTTTTTTTTTTTAGGAAATGGCCTTTTCGTGTGATCCCATGTAAGGTAGGTGAAAAATGCTTACTCTTTACAAGATCCTGTGTAAGATAGGTGAAGTAAGTTTTAAGAAAATAACCTCCTCATTCAAACCCATGTTAGGTAAGTTAAGAAGGCTTTAAGAAAATGATTTTTTTATATGATCCCATGTAGGGTAGGTGAAAAAAGATGACCTCTTCATATGATCTTATGTTAGGTAGGTGAAGAAGGGTTTAAGTAAAATGGCCTCCTCATGTGATCCTATGTTAGGTAGGTGAGAACAGCTAACTTCTTCACGTGATCCTTTGTAAAATTGGTGAAGAAAGTTTTAAAAGCCCAAAAGTAAATGATAGCTTCAACCTAATCAAAATTGACACCAACCCCAAGAGTAGTTAACGGCTTGGGCCTAATCAAAATTGGCATTAAGCCCAAGAATAGCTAATGGCTCTGTCTCTACGAAATTGGCATTAAGCCTAAAAATAGATGATGGCCTCATCCTAATCAAAAATGGCACCAAGCCTAAAAGTAGATGATGGCTTTGTCTCTATTAAATTTGGCACTAAGCCCAAAAGTAAATGATGTTTTTAGCCTAATTAAATTGGCACCAAGCCTAAGAGTAGTTGATGGCTCTGTGCATGCCAAAATGGTATTAAACCCAAAAGTAGATGACAGCCTTGGCCTAATTAAAATTGGGAACAAGCCCAAGTGTAGATGATGGCTCTATCCCTATGAAATTGGCACCAATAATTTGAAAGCCCAAAAGTAGCTCATGGCTCTATCTTTGTGAAATTAGCACTTAAATGTAAAAAAAAAATGATGTAATTATGAATATAAATGCGTATAAAAAATTTTCAAAAGACTTATACACCTTGAGCAAAATCTTGTCTTTTTGGTCTTTGTACTCTTGATTCTCATCAACAAACAAAGAGGGGTAGTTTTAGACACTAAATTTTGTCCAAGCCCTTTTCCTTGACAATCCAAAGATATCTGAGACTAATAACTTAATGGCTACCAGGTTAGGGCAGGGCTTCTTTAGGTGGACTTGCATTTTCAAGACCTATTCAATCATGTCTAATTACTACACATGCATATGATAGAAAAAGTGCAATTTCAAGGGCCGATTTCGAATAAAAAGATGAATATAAAGGTAAAAATTAGTTTTTAAATATATTCTTTTGAAATTTTAAAAATTCATCTTTGCGGATGATATCATGGTCAAATTTCTCATTTTAAGAAATTTTTTTGAGAAATTTTTGTAAAAATTGAAAGTTGACCGTCGTTTATTTTTATCAATATTTGTGTAGTATTTATGCCAATACTCACTCCAAGAAGTCATAAATATTCAAGGAAAAATTTGTTTTGGTATTTTTTACCACGAGATATCAACTTGTCAATTTTGAGATTTAAATTTGAATTTTTCACAAAACCGTAAGTATCATAATCTTAAAAATTTTTCAAGAAAAATTTATTCCAAATTTCAAGTTTTCATTTTTATTATTTTATAAATCAATATTTTGATTAATTTGTTGAGTTTAATTCATTTTATAAAATTTAAACATATTTTTGGAATTTTCTTGTTTCCAGGATTTGGATTTTTCTACTTCATAAATTTTTTCGATGAGATTTTTTTAAGTTTAAAATTTTTAAAATTCATAAAATATTTTTATTAAATTCATATTAAATCAATTTTTAAAACTCTAATTTATTTTATGAGTTTTGAATATATATATATATATATATATATCAATTTTTCTTTAAAAGGATTTTTCTCGTAAAATTTTGAGTTTGGGATTTCCAATCAATATTTTCTAATTATTGTGATCTTATTATTTTCATTTCTAAAATTTTGTTTAGTTTTATTAATTTTAATTTAATTTTAATTTTAATTTAACATGCTAGTTTCATAGAAACTCGTTTAGTTGGATTTTAATTTTCCCTAACCAATTTAGTTTGGCTTTAACCATATCATTAGTTGATTTTATCTTGATTATCATTAAGATGATGAGTCATATATGATGACTTACACAAAGTGAGAAAATTAATGTAATTCATACGTAACTTAATTTACTAATATCCACAAAAAATATATAATAATAATTAAAAAATAAAATAAAATTTTAGCTAAGGGGATTTTACCACCCCTTGGCTGAACCTCCCCCCTATAAATAGGGGAGGATTTTTCATTTTGAAAAGGAATTGGCCAAAAAAACACTAAAATTACTAAGTTTTCTCTAGTTCTAAAGCCTTCTAAGGTATATTTTCTTATAAAAACTTTAGTTTTGTTGATTTCGTTCACATTTCTTCCTTTTAGTGAGCCAAAATTATGCTTTAACTCATGGATTTTAATTCATGTTGAAAGGGTAAGCTTAATGGCTATGAACTATTTTTTTAATTTGTTGATTATGGTTTATTTTTCTTAACAATAGTTTAATTTTTCTCATAAAATTTGTTGTTGGCATGATGTTGATTTTTGTGCTATGATGTTTAATTTGTCATATATATATATATATATGATCATATAGATGTTATTTTCCTTCGCATTTTCTTGTCAATATGTTGGAATAACAATTTAATATGTCTATTTTTTATGATTTCTCACATGATGATGTCGATTTGTGCTTGCTAAAGCTAGGATATATAATTATTAAGTTGAAAAAATTTTTTTTGGTGGGTTATTTGATGTTGGCCGAATTTAAATGTTTGTGTATGTGATATTTTTTTTTTATTTTTTATGGTTATTTTACAAATATAGAAAATTTGGGAACTAATTTGAAAAAATAAAAAAGAATTTCTAGCCATCTCATGCTTGGCCAAAACCTTCATATACATTTAGGAATGTATTTTATATATTTCATCATGTGGAAATCCTTTTTATGTATTCTTATGATCTTTTGTAATTTTAGAAAGTTTAGAGGCTTTGTTGTAAATATTTAAAAATTTCAAAAGCCAAAATTTCTTGGCCAAACCTTCCTTGTAATTTATAGATATGATTTTTGTGTTGATTTTGATATATTTGATGGTTAATTTTGTGTTTTAAATATGTAGGGAACAATTTGCAAATTTTGAAAAGTTTAGGGACCATTAGGAAAATCCAACGTTTCAGGTCAAAATGATCACTTCTAATGTTAAATTTTCCATTCAGGGCATTTTGATGATTTTTATTATTCCTTCGATTCTTTGGTGAGGTGTAAAGTTGAAAAAAAAACTTGTGTATTCTTCTAATTCTCTAGAAGGGTACGAAATACAATTTTAAAAATGTTTAGGGTTTTAATTGTAATTTTTCCATTTTAAGTCACTTTAATATCTAAATTATCCATTTACGGTAAAAAAGTCATTATCTACCATTGTTGTGTCCTTTAGGATTATCAAAATACTTTCATGTCAAAGGTATACCTCAAAGGCATTTTGGTAATTTCTTTTAAAAGAGAGTTTGATGTAGTCATCGGGATGCTTTTATGCCAAAGGTGTGTAGGATAGGTTCAACCTTTTATGATGCAATCAAGTCCTTTAGGCTAACCGAGATACTTCTATGTCGAAGGTAAACTTTAGAGACATTTTTGTAATTTATATTAGAATCAAGTCCTATATGATCACCTGGATACTTCTAAGTCAAAGATGCATAGTAGAAATAGGTTCATTCATATATATAATGTCGAGCCCTTTGGGTTACTATAGACACTTAATTTTGTCCAAGCCCCATTTTTTCAACAGTTTAAAAATATCTGAGATTAAGGTTCTAGCAGCCACCCGATAAGGGTAGAATTCCTCAAGATGAACTAGATGTTTTTAAGTCTATTTAATTGTCTTAAATAATCGTAGGTGCATGTGGCAAAATTGCTACCATTTCAAGGATCGTATAGAATAAATCCCAAACAAAAAAGATGAATTTCAACGTAAAATAATTAACTTTTAACTTTATACTTATAAAACTTTGAAATTTATTTTTGCAGATGTTACTACGGTCAAATTTCCCATTTTCTAGCAATTTTTTGAGAATTTTCGTAAATTTAGGAAGTTGACCGTCTTATATTCTTACTGATACTAACGTGGTATTTATGCCAATTTGCATTACAAAAAATCATAAATATCGAAGGAAAAATTTATATTGACACTTTTTACCACAAGGTATCAATTTGGCAATGTTGCCACTCAAATTGAATTTCTTACGATATCGTGAGTGTTTTGCTCGTGACTTTTTTCGGTAATCGGATTTTGGATTTTTATCTTTATTATTTTTTAAATTAATATTTTGAACATTTAAGTCACTTTATATACATTTCAATGTATTTTTTTGAAATTTTTCTAGCTTTAAAATACAAGCTTTCCTTTTATCTGTAAAATTTTTTATTGATTTTTTCTCAAGTTTTGACTTTCCTTTAACATTTTAATTTAATCATCATTAAATTAGTTTTTCAAAATTCATTTTATTTTATGAGTTTTACAACTTTTTTAGAATTTTTTTGATTCCAAGATATAAAGTTTTCTACTCTGTAAGTTTTTCCTGTAGATTTTTTTGAGTTTATAATTTTAAAATTTTTTAAATATTATTATTTAATTCATATTAAATCAGTTTTTATAAATTCAATTTATTTGATAAGTTTCTTTTGTTTTTTAGAATTTTTCCCGCATTTCCAAAATACAGAGTTCTTTACAAAGTAAATTTTTTCGGGGAGATTTTTTAAGTTTATAATTTTTAAAATTCTTAAAATATTATTATTTAATCCCTATTATATTATTTTTGAAAATTTTATTTTATTTTATGTGTTTTGCTTTTTTTTTTTCAAATTTTTTCTCGTTTCTAAGATAAAAAATTTTTTACTCTGTAAAATTTTTAGGGGGATTTTTCTGAGCTTATAATTTTTAAAATTCATCAAATATTCTTATTAAATTCATATTAAATAAATTTTTGAAAATTTAATTAATTTGATGAGTTTTGAAGTTATATATATATTAATTTTTAATTGAAAGGATTTTTTCGTATGATTTTATGAGTTTTGGAGTTTCAGTCAGGTTTTTTTCTCATTATTTCATTTAAAAATTTTGTTTATGGTTATTAATTATTAATTATTATTTTATTATCATTATTTTAATTTTATTTTAATTATTGATTATTTTCTACTAGTTTCATGAAAACTAGTCTAGTTGATTTTAACATTTCACTAACCAATTTAGCTGGCTTCTAATTATCAATTAGACCATATTATCTAGCCAATCATGACATATTTATGAATGACCACTAATTGTAAATCAAATTAATGCATCTGAACTTTTGATGCAAATTAATGAATAAGACAAAAATAAATTAAAAGAAAAAAGAAAGAAGCTTTCGGTCAAGGGATTTTTTTTGATCCCTTGGCTATTCCTCCCTCTTATAAATAAGGGGAGGTTTTTGTTATTGGGGAGTTTTTTTTTTCTTTTGCTTGGCTAAAAAAAAGATAGAAAAAACACTAAAAGAAAAAAAATTAAGTTTTAAAAGTTTTGGAATAGGTAAATTTCTTTCTAAAAGCCTTGATTCCCTCTTCATTTTTGTTTTATTTTTCTTCTTTTTGGTAAGCCAAAAATATGTTTAAGTTCATGGATTTTTAATTCATGTTAAAAGACTAAGCATAACGGCCATGAACCAATTTCTTTGATTTAATTATTTTTGTTTATTTTTTCTTGTTAATAAATTATCCTTCTTCATGAATCATATTTATGTTGCTATGATGCTGGTTTGTGTCATATTTGTCATATACATGATTATATGTATGTTGTTTCTCTTTGTATTTTCTTGTTGACATGTTCCAATAACAAATTTATATGTTTAGTTTTTATGATTTATTATATGATGCTGATTTATACTTGATAAAGCTTATATATGTGATTTTTGAGTAAAAACATTTTTGTTTGGTGATTATATAGAGTTGGTCAAAATTCATGTATATGCATGTGATGATTTTATTTTCATTTTTTAGCTATTTTATAAATATAAAAAGTTTAAGGATTAATTTATGAAAAAATAAATAATAAAAAATGGAAAAAAATAATTTTTAGTTATTCCATGTTTGGCCGAATTTGATAGGTTCTTGTTGATGATGGTTTCGTGCATATTTTTGTAATAATTCCATGTTTTTCCTTGTTTTTAGGTCATTATATAGTATCATTAAAAATAAGGATTAATTTGCAAAATGTGTTAATTTTTTAGGCCATTTGGGTTTGGCTGAAAGCTTCATGGGCTGTATGGAGACTGATTTTGTGTGTTTTAGAACATGTTTTAGGTATTTTTATACTTTACAGGTCATTTTGCAATTTTGCAAAATTTAGGGACTAGTTAGTAAAAGTAAAAAAAATCTGTTTTATGGTTAAAGGTGTTTGATCGAACCTTCCTATAGATGTTCTTCATGATTTACATGTTGATTTTTACATGATTAGTCATTTTTGTGATGATTTAGGACTTTTTTTTATTTAGGCACCTAAGTGTAAAATTAGAAAAAGTTTAAGGATTACTTAGAAAATTTAACATTTAAGGGTAAAATGGTTATTTTTAAAGTTTCAAAGTATTTCTATTATTCCTATGGTCATCCGTAGGGGTATATAAATAATCAAAACTTTTCGTATCCTTTTATTTTTCTTTTAGGGTACGAAATGTACTTAGCAAATTTAACATTTAGGGGTAAAACGGTTATTTTTAAAGTTTTAAAATATTTTTGTTATTCCTATGATCATCCATAGGGGTATAGAAATAATCAAAACTTTTCGTATCCTTTCATTTTTTTGTTAGGGTACGAAATGTAATTTTCAAAAGTTTAGGGACTTAAATGTAATTTTTGCATTTAAAGACAATTTTCATATATAATTTCCTCATTTAGGTAAAATAGTTATTTTTCATCATTTTCGAGTCCTTAGGATACCAGGATACTTTTATGTCAAAGGTATACCTTAAGGGCATTTTGGTAATTTTCCTTAGAATCGAGTCTTAGATAATTACTAGGATGCTTATAGGCCAAAGGTGCGTATCTAGGATGGGTTCATCATTTCTCATCGTTTTCGAGTCCTTAGGGTAACTGGGATACTTTTATGTCAAGGGTATACCCTAGGGGTATTTTGATAATTTTTCCTAGAACCGAGTCTTAGGTAATCTTTGGGATGCTTTTAGGCCAAAGGTGCATATTTAGGATAGGTTCATCATTTCTCATCATTTTCAAGTTCTTAGGATAACTGGGATACTTTTATATCGAAGGTACACCTTAGGGGTATTTTGGTATTTTTTTCATAGAACCGAGTTTTAGGTAATCAATGAATGCTTATAGGCCAAAGGTGCGTATTTAGGATAGGTTCATCGTTTCTCATCATTTTTGAGTTCTTAGGATAACCAGTATACTTTTATATCATAGGTATATCCCAAAAGACATTTTGGTAATTTTTTTTAGAACCAAGTCTTAGATAATAATCAAGATGCTTTTAGGCCAAAGGTACATATTTGGGATAACTCCATCATTTTTCATCATTTTCGAGTCCCTAGGATAACTAGGATACCTTTACGTCAAAAGTAAATTGTAGGAGTATTTTTGTAATTTTGCATTAGAACCAACTCTTATGTGAATACTGGGATACTTTCATTTTGATTTTAAAAAAAACCAAAAACCCAAATTTTTTGATATGGAATAATAAATTGGTTTCATAGAATATTATTTTGGGTATTATAATTTGATGCTATATATTGAAATAGGATTAAAAATAAAAAAATTTAAGTTAACATATGGCTAATAAGGTTCCAATTACTAGGCATTATAAGAAGGATCAATCTCTACTTGTGATTGTAACAGACTCCTAGACCTTTTTACGTGACCTCTGATTTAATTACAAACCTCGGATTTTGTTTTTAAAGGTTTCGTAACCCTTGAAATATGAATTGTGATTGGTAACCAATCTTACTTAGCCTAAATAGATTGGTGACGACTTAAAATAAATAGTCATTTTGTAATGACTATTTAGAGTTAAGTCGAGTAAGTAATTTGTTTCGACAACCTAATCATCAGAAATGAGAAAACATTAATAATGATATGACTCTTAAAAATAATATGTATATATACATATATAATAGTGATATATCGATAAATATTAGAATGAAGGCCTTTGAAGTCGGGCTGGTAAAGATTCATATCAAGACTATGTTGTGATAATTACGACAATTATTTAAATCCCTAATAGCCCTCTTCCCTGTCTGTTCTCTACGATATTGTCTCTCCCCGCATTGATAAGGCAAAATGGAAGAACATGATGAATATATAGCCAACGAAAACAAAAATAAAAACCTCAAGTTCAAACTGAGAAGTTGAGTTGTACCTCGCCATTGCTACATGCAATTGAAAAATAATCTTTATCTGATGCAATGCTGTCATGAGAATTCTCTTGACCTTCGTCATGATCATCGGTTTCAGGGTAACTTTTTACATGATCTTCATGCAGACTTTGATCAGTGCCATCGTTGTTATTCTGACTATGCTTGCTACTTCCCATCACAACAACCTCTCCAAAATGAACATGTCGACGATCGCCATTAGGTGATTTCAATGGCGAATCTTCATTTTCCGACGAATCCATTGATCTGGCCACTACAGGTCCTCCTGCAGAAGCATAAGACTATGATTTCGTTGAGCTGCTATGTACCCTGCTAACGCTTCCACCTCCATGGCTTTGACAGCAACAATATGAACAACACCTGTATATGTAAGTGCCGATCCAAAAGATCCAAGGAATGCCTACAAGAATAATCCCTGCCACCGTATACCAGTGCGAAGATTCAGATTCAGGCCGGAATATGTAAAGGCATAGGAAGGTTTGTTTTCTACCATTGAAACCGTATACCGTATGCCTACAAGAATCTCCTTGTTTGCTTTCTACCATTGAAATCGAATATGTAAAGAGATGATGAGATTATTGTTTTTGGGCTTTTGTTTTATTCTATACGATGATTTGTTGGAGACTAGAGTTGAAGAATGAGGAAATCTGGGGGATCCCATCAATGGTGAAAGGATTAAAAACAAAGTTGGAAGAAAAATTAAAAGCGTTGAAAGCGGCGTAGTTTGTTTTTGTTAGTGTTTGGGGGGATATCCGCTTTGTCAGTCTCCTCGGCTGCGTGCGAAAGGGCAATAAGCTTAGTTGAAAAAAAAAAATTAAATAGGAAAAAATAAAGTCCCGAAAACAAACAAACAATCGTGTAGAAATTACATAAAAAAAGGTCATGTAGAAATTATCAGAATAGTAATTCGCATATAATATAAATATAACATATTTAATAAATATAATAATATATATTTAATTCGCATATTATATTAATATTTAAGATTTTAATATATTTAATATTTTTCGTTAAATTTATGTTTGATGATTTACACGAGAAAAATATAATATTCCTAAGGTGGGAAGTGGATTTGTGTTCCCTCAACTAAGATCAAAAATCCTGACCCTTTATTATCCTGTATCTGGGGAAATGGTAGCCTTTAATCTACCTCTAGTGAGTGAAGGAAATAAGCAAAAAGAAAAAGAGAAATCACACTCTAAAATCTTAGCGATTCTTACCCTACAAGAAATCTTAACATTTGATTAATCCTCCGTCGCTATAAATAGCCAAAGAAATGCTAAAAAATGGTTCTCTTAAAAGTGAAAAAGAAGGAAAGAAAAATAGCATGGCGGAGAAAGAATTAAGAACAGTTTTTAGAAGGTGATAATCTAATAACCTTTTCCTTTTATATGGTGTTGGTTGTGTGAAAAGGGAGAAGGATCAGGAAGTTCGGTGAATTAGTCTTGTCTTAGTTCATGGTCTTTCTCAAACAAATTCCTTCCTCCCCTGGTGTATTACTTATCTGTTATTTGCTTGTTATCGTTCATTTTATTTTCAAAAGGCAAATGTTCTGGTGGGTTATTGACCACCCTTTACTTTTCTCATCTTTCTGATATTGTTAATGATGATGGAACTTTTTGTTTGTATTTTCAGCCTCATTTGATTTTGGCTGAAACCCCGTTTCAGTGTGATTGGGATCTCGTTAGGAGTGCAACTGATAGCATGTCATCA
>JBBYHL010014257.1:0-11622 GCA_038381835.1 Adansonia madagascariensis
TAGGGTTGGAGTATCCCCGAGGATGATGAATAATTTTGACAAAGGAAGATTTTTAAATCTTAACAATTTTGAAAAAGTAGGGTTGAAGTATCCCCTTGAAAGGTCAGGGTTAGAGTATCCCTACAAGTAACATGTCTGACACTCTTCAAAGAAGTCGAGTTGGAAAACTTAAGTTGACAAAACTTTGTGATTTAGAAAATGAGTGAGCTTTTTGACGCTTTTTGATAAGAGAAATTATTGTGAATAAGGATGGTCAAGATGTAAAAAAAATGTGTGCCTTGATAAGAGCCTATAGAAGGTCAAAGCATGTTCTCGAGGCTGATCAGGGTGATATGGTGACATTTGAATGTCTTGAGACGAAGCTCGGGAAAACAACTCAATTTTGACCGTAACTGAAAACAAGGGGACAGCATCACGCTATCCTACTTTTTGAATTTATTCTAAATTGGTTTGAAGGTTTTGAGGGCAAACAAGATACCGTTAGAAAGGTAACTCGATGAGGGTCAATCTAAAAATATTTCCAATATCTCAAAATATCATTTTCTAGAGGAATAAATTTTCAAGTTTGGATTAATTATGCTGCTAGTAGAGCATATGAGGGATAGGATGTGTCAAAATTTGAAAAATCACCCCGGACTCGTTTGGTCTCAAAAAATTGCAAACAATACCTTTCTGAAAAGAAAATTTCATGAAATTTTTAGGGAAAATGTTTGAAGGATTTGGAAAAATCATTTAGTGGGTCTGAACAGCCGGATCAGAATACTTGTTGCTAATTCTAGGGGTTTTGGATAGTTTAGATTTGAAAAATCATAACTTTCTCATTTGGAATGATCCATGGGTGAATAAGACATCATGTTAAAGATAATTTGACACACTTTTAGAGAAAAATATCAAAAAATTCATGGAAAATCGTTTGGGATTTTAAACTAATTTTTCAATTTGCAATGATTGTGCTGCTAGTAGGGAAAAACAAGGTAGGGGATTTTTTTTATCTTTCTTCATGTTTTTAGGTCCAAACTCGAGTCATTGACATTTGAATGTCCATGGCTGAAAGGAAAGAGTGGCATGAGTGTCACGAAATCATTTTGGGATGATGAAATAGCCCGTTGATCATACCACTCAAGGTTTTGACTCGAAAACAAGTCACAAACATTTTGGGAACAAGTGTAAGGCCATTTTTGTTGGAAAATCAGAAGATTTGAGCTCGTTTAACCAAGATTCCAGATCTTGAAAACTTAATTTTCCCTAAAATTTTTTTTAACTTTAAGGAAAATGCTAAATTCATGCTAATCCTCATTGGTTGAGGTTAACATGCTTGGCTTAGGGAGGTTTAGAAATCAATTTTCTTTTTACAGCCATCAAACATGCACTTAGACAAGGAGAAGACAATGAGCATACAAGGGGATGGCACATAACATGAGTGGGGATGCTAACTTTACCAATGGTCTTGACAAAGAAAGTGTTATGCACACATCTCATGAGGTGAAGCATGCTAAAAATAATAATGATTCATTGCAAAATGCAAGCTAACATATAAACATACTTGAAATATGCTAGGCTAAGGATTTACGCATGGATTAAACATAACATGATGCATGAATATGGCATAAAATGCATGAGCAACAGTCGTAAAAAAATAATAAGGATGAAATAAGACACTTTGCACATTAAAAGGGGCATCAAGACATCTAAATCCTAAGCTACCACAACCAAAAGCCATAATAATGCATGAGAATCCTAAGAGGGTTATGGAGGCATGGAAAGCTCACTAAAATGATGAGATGCTGAAAAACCAAAAATAAAAGTGATTAAGTAAGAAGTTATACCAACAAAACTTCAATTTTGGTCAAGTAGTTGGAGCAGCAGACCTTTTTTTCCTCGTTGTTAATTAGCAAGAAATGTGAGAAAAAGAAAGGCTTTAGTTCTAGCATGGGTGAGGATGATTTTTTAGAGTGTATAGTGGCTGGGAGTGAGTTTTTTTGGGGGCTATTTTTGGATGCTGAGTGAAGGGCTACAGGATTCTATTTTTTTATGTGTGAATAAGTTACGAGAGCTGAAACAAGTTGGAAAAAAGGATCCTTTAATTGAGATATTGATGGCCTATTTATATAGCACTTTGGAGCTAAATTAGAGGTGTTTTTGGTCATTTCTCAAGGGGACAAAGTTGTGATAGCTGATGGCTATAGGGTGGCTATAGCAAGCAATTTGCTACCAATGTATGGACATAGGGTGGCTAGTTTGATTGCTGAAATCAGATACCAGCAAGTAGGGTGGCTAATGGTGATCTTTGTCAATAAACAAGGGAGGAGTAGGGTGATCATATGACATTAACCCTTTATGATCCAATTTAGACTTCAAAAAATGTTTTGATTAATTTATAAGTCTAAATTCATAATTTGATATGGGTTTTGATCTTTTCTGATGCAAAAATGAGTTAAAATTAAGCTTTAGATCAATGATGGACAAGTTAAAAATGACTCAATCATGAAAAATAGCCTGTATATATCGATACATTGAAGAATGTATCGATACATTTGGTCTAAAAATCCTCGAATGTATCAATACAATGAACATTATATCGATACAATGATCATTGTATTGATGCTATGAAACATTGTATCAATACAATGAGCATTGTATCGATACATGTTGATATGTATTGATACATCTACTTTACATAATGCAAGCTTTGGTTTTGGCATGGCCTAGTATCGATACATGATTTCATTTATTGATACATAAACTTACGTATCGATACATTTACACATTGTATCAATACAAATGGGGACATTTCAAATTTTTAGGTCGTTGGAGCATTGTTTCGCTATATGAGGACCATGTATCGATACATTCAGGCAAAATTATGAATTTTCCCATGTCTTTTGTCCCTGAACACCTGGAACTATGTCTTTTGATGCCACATCTTAGCATTTTTCTTTAATATGATCCATAGGCATTCTTGACCTCCTCAAAAAAACTTTTTTCTCAACCGATGATCATCACCCCCTTTCACGTCCATGTCCCAGATTACTAAAAATTAGCCTAGATAAAATAAGGTGCCTACACTTACTAGGTGATCTAATTGACCTATCAGGATGTTTGGAGGGACATATGCCTCATTAAGAGCTTGAGCAAAGCATTTTTGTGAGCTTTAAATTTTAATAATAGCAATAGCATAAATATTTTAGCAAGTTGCTTGTTCAACTGATCAATGGTACTGTGTTTGTTGTGCATGATGAACTTAAGAAATTTTGTAGCTTCTTTCTCACTTACTAGCTCCTTGATAGCTATTGTATCTGAGTCTTTGGTTGAAGACTTCGATGTGTAAGAAATAGAAGTATTGTTCTTTTACAGAGTTTCATATCTTGCTATATCTGGGCATAACATCTGCCACTTCAAGTTAGGTGGCTTAAGCCTAAAGGGTCAATATTTGGCACTCGCTAACTAGATTCTTCGATCTTTAAGGCTTTGCTTTAATGTTTCCAAGGAATCATCTTGTCATCTTTTTAAAGGAAATGAGACAAAAATTGAATGATCATCTTTAGCATGGCTAAATAGGGGTAGTTTTGACTCTCGATCGGTTGTTGAAGAAGGCCAATGGCCTTCCAACACCATAAGAAGGATTATTCCTTTCTCTCTCTATAGTGTTAGCAGATGATATTACATTGCTGACTCATTATATGAGGCTCTTTTTTATCGTAGAATTCAATGCTACCTTCATTCATCATTCTTTGAACCATAGCATGAAACTCTTTGCATGTTTGAGAGTATGACAATAGATGATATGGAAATCATAGAAATCATTGGCTCATTTTTTCTATCATTTCGAACCAATTAACGAGTTTGACTTGTACCAAGACTTGTGAGACCAAATTCATTGGTGTTTTAACCTTATTTATGTTTTCATTGACCTTATAGTCTTCTTCAATAACCACTTGCTTTGCATCTGATTCAATATAAGTTTGAAATGAACTAGCTCTAGTACTGGATTTTGATTGTTGTTAGGCCTTCACTTTTTTTTCCTCTGCCCTTAAAGGTATCTCTTTTACCTGAGTAGCTTTTTATGGCTTTATCAATTATTCCACACAATAAGACTACATCTGTGAAGCTCTTTGGGGTTCTTTTCACTATCTCCTCATAATAAGGCATTTTTAATGTGTTGATAAATCTAACAATCATTTCTTTCTCTGTCAGCAAGGGGTGAATCTGGGAGGCTTTTTTTTGTTTACCTTACAACATACTACTTGAAGCTTTCATTGGCTCTTTTTTCCACAGTCATGAAAAAGAGATACTTCAAAACCTAATTGGTAGTAGATATTTCCTCATCTATGGTATTGATGCATTCACCTCACACCTCATAAAACTTAATTTCAAATCGGTCCATTATCCCTTGGACCATTTACAAGAAAAGTAGACAATGCTAAATAATATGTTCTTGGTTGTAGTGAGAACAAAATGGTTTATGGTTTTTATGCTCTAGTTTTTACCATCTGACACTATTCCAGCTTTTATAAAAACTTGCCAAACTTAGCCAATCGAGGGTTTGATTTCTCTTGTGCTTCTTTTAACCCAACATCTTTTCCTTTTGATCATTATATGCATTTTCGATTTTGGATGCTTAAAAATTGGATTGGCTCTAATATTAGGTCTAGGCTCTTGTTTGACTTTAATCACACCTTTTTCTAGCAGACCCTATACATTTCTCTTAAATGAGGTGCAATTCCTAATAAAGTGGCCTCATGCTTCAGTATGGTACTACAATAAGCATTTTCATCATACCATTTGAGGTATAAAGGTGATCTTGGGTTCATGAATACTAGGGCCACTAGCTGACCTGCCAATAGATGGGAGTAAATCTTTCTATAGAAGGAAATGGCTCAAAGTGTTCCCTTTCTTGGGGTGTTTGTTGATTATTTGGAGATTTTGCATTATTGCATTGAGAGATTGTGTACTCTAGGCTATGTTTGGAATAGGATTTGACACAAAGCTCATTGTTGGAATGATCCTAATAGAGTGGGTTGGTTGTGGCATCAATGAGTAAAGGCTAAAACTTGGATGTAACATGTTTGTAAAGTACATACCTTATGCCGGATGCAGATTTTGATTAAACTTAGAATGACTTTTGCTAATAGCATTAACTTCCTTCTCCTTACCCTTAGTTGTTAACTTCTTGATCGACCTAGATGATTCTCCAATGGATATCTTGCCATTTTTTATAGTGTTATTGATCAATTTGCCCGATATGACCATATCAAAAAAAATTTTGATAGCATTTCACACAAACTTTTTGTAGTAGGAACTTACAAGGTGCTAATAAAAGTGATCTTTATCTCTCTTTTGATCAAAAGAGGGTAAACTTAAGCTACTTTTTTTTTCATCTTTAAACGTATTATCTGAAACTCTCCAAGGTTTTCTTTTTTATGTTCATAAGGAAGAGACGATCCAAGGCCCAATTGGACACGTGCTTAATTGATCAAGGAAAACCCTAGCCAAATCTGCCCATATTTAAATTCTTACAGAATAAAGCCCTATATATCATCAGATAGCTACCCCAATTAGACTATCTTGAAAGCAATGAATTAATAGCTTTTTATTCTCTTCATACCTGACCATCTTACGATAGTACATATGAAGGTGGGTTAATTGGGTTTGTAGTCCTGTTGTATTTTTCAAAATTCAGCACTTTGAATTTAAGCGAGATGGCGAGACTAGGAAATAATCTAAAAGATTTTGTGTCTAAAACCTTAAACTTATCACTTTTTTCTACAGCTTAAAGGCATTTTTCCAATGAATGATACCTATTTAAGCCTTCATCATTTTTTGAGGCCTTTTTGCTTTTTCTTGTTCTATTCGCTCATTGGGATCTGGGACTGTAGGCCTTGCCAATGAAAAACTTGTACCCCAAGACCATTGAAATGGATGGAATGCTGCTGCAGGGTTAATATAAATGAATAGTTGAGTAGATGGGATATTTGCTATCGAAGGATGCTATCTACGTAATACACTTTCCTAAGCATTGATGGCTTTAATACCTCTATTTAAGCTACTTTCAAGATTGGCTGGTTCTTTCCCCATGTTGATGATGCTCGTTTGCCCTTTTTTCCTTCAGAGCCTCAGATAATAGCTTAGTTAATTCTATAATTTAAGCTTGGAATTCTTTACTCTAATGGAGGGATTATTTCTGAGACTCTATATATATGAGTTTAAGTCTCTCAATGCGGGCTTCATGATCGTTTTCCATTGCTTTCCAATGATTGTGAGTGTTATATTGATGATGAACTATAGATTTCATGTTTTGGAGTACCTTCACTTTATATTATTACCAAATTAGACTTTTATTACGTGTCATTAGCATGTTCAATGAGATGAAGATAAGTATGCAATTAGATGAGAATTAACATGAATGCAAAAAATAGTAAAAGAATTAAATTAGTCATGTAAATGTACATAGGATAATTAGACTTAGGGAGCAGCTTCATCAATAGCATCTTTCATTAAAGCAACAAAATATCCCAATTACACTCGATTACATTTGGAAATGCCTGACAAGGTTACATTTCTTGATTACATGTTTCATAAAATACAATAATTCTTATTTATGGGCTCCTATGGGTAAGATGTCAAGGATTAAGTTATGTCCATCATGTTCTTGACCTCCAACTGGGCTACTTGAATCTACTCGGTGAGATGGTAGTAGTGGTCTTGATAATTTTGGCATGCATGATCGACCATTTAGAGCTATTCTTACTCTCATTGTTCGGAGGCTCTTACTAATTCATCAACCTAGCCTTGGGGAGCTTCAAAAGAATGCTTCAAATCTTGAATTCTGAGCATCAAAGTCTCATTCTCAACCTGATTTACTCTCAAATACCATACTCGAGCTTTTAGCACTCCATTTTGCTTTTGGTAAGTTAATGCAAGCAAATTGGTTTTAACAAGCTTTTCTTTATTAACCCTGACTTCTTCTTTACATTGATGTAGTTCTTTCTTGAGGGTAGTAATTTCTGCCTCTCACTCAACTGATGATTTACCAAGGCACTAAGACTTGCTTATTTTGCTAAAGGCCACATAGTTTTTCCTTAAACTCTCGAGATCCTCTTTGAAATGGTTTTTCTCTTTGACAGCCCTGCTCATCTAGCTATCCTGAAGGTAGAAGTCCATTTCTAATTGACTTTTTTCTTTATTTAAGCAAGTAATTTCCTTGGAAAAAGTTGTTTTTTCTTGTTGAACTTATGCCTTTCATCACCTGATACTTGTAATGTTCCAATAGCAAACAAAGTTAAAGAGTCATTGATCCTCCACTTATCATATCTCAGGGTCATACTACTTCCTTTCCAATACCTTTGCATACAATGTGTTTGTCTTCAAGCATTGAAAACTAGCTAAACTTTTGACTTATAGTGGGGTCATCATAGTAAAAAACCTACTACTCTAGGTCTTGGTCAAAAAGGATGAATTATTGACACTAATCCCATAAGTAGGACACAGCTGTAATCTCCACATCTATATATGATTGTTTATAGTGAAAACCCAATGGCCTTCCATGTCACCTTTTCCCCTCTAAGGATCCAGAATTTTTGGATCCATTGTTCTTTTAACTTGTCTTAGGGCCATTCCTTCTTAAGGACCTTGTAGATAGTGCTAAAGTTAGGTAAGAAGTTGTATGAAATCCTCTTTTCTTTGAGGCAAAAGTAACTAAAAAGCCAAAAATAGAGAAGTGGCGAGCATCTAATCAAGTGACTCGTACCTATCTTCTCACAAAAGTTGAGAGCTTGAATAGTTTTAGCAATGATGGCCGATATAGGATTGATGTTGTAGCACAATCGAGAAAAGAGATTTGCTACCATAGCTTCAACATAGTCTAATGTTTTTGAAAATATGACTAGATTATATATCGCCGAGCATAGATATCTTAAACTTTTTAGATATCAATGGTACTCATTATCGGTTCTTTCAAACTGGCCCATGAAATGCACTTATTGCTCTCTTTCATCTTGATATGATCTTTGGTCTAGGACTTGATTGCTTTAAGAATCTAAGCTAACCTCTTCTTGAAAGTTAAAGGGTGCAAAGCCTTATAATATAATCTATTAGTCTTGGCCCTCTCAATATTGAGTAACATAGTGTATTCGTCAACTATGGGGACTATATCTTCATAATTGAAAGTAAAACGTCAATATGTTGGGCTGCAAAACTGAGATGCTGCTTGCAATAGACCAACATCCAAATGGACTTAGAGTTGAAGGGTTATGTCTTCGTATCTTTTTGTGAATAATTCCCTTTCGATATTATCCCAACTGGTCTATTTATGCTTCAAGTCTTGCCAATCATTTTGATGGCACCCTATCTTGACCCTTTCATGCTATACTTGGGTTTAAGAACATCTTTATCTTCACACTATCACACTCTAACCATGCTCGGACTTCCTCAAAAGTCTTTAGATCTGAAGTGGATTATTGCTCCATGACACACACCTCTTGATAAATACTAAACCATTGGCCAATTGTCTCATACTAATGATGATTATAATGAAATGATGCATGCATCAAACTCAAAAACAAAAGGAAAAAAGTTAGTGACTGCTCGAAATAATCATAAAAATAAGGGTATATATAAAAATAGCAACAAATATACATCACCAAAATGACCCCAACAATAGGTGATACGATGTTTAGGGGTGAACACGATAATTGACAACAAAGGGATAGCATAACAGTGTATCTAGGTTAAAATTGCCTTTAGCAAGGTGACAGGATACCTCGCAAAGACAAAACTGAACAATCAAGCGGCAACGTTCGTTTGTCACCACCTATGACCAATACATGTTAAGCATAACAGCTTATTTAGGTCAGATATGACCTTTTCAAGATGACCTGAGGTGTTCTAGGCAACGACATTCATTTGTCATCACCATTTATTGAAGAGGGTTAGCTGTAAAACATGTAAGAATACCCTAAAAATGATAATAAAATAAAATAACAAATGCGGGCTGATAATGTCTATTATTGCCTGCATAACATAGCGTATAGGAATAAAAGTAAAAAGTGTTTCCCCAAGTGATCTTATTCTCTGAGTTATTCTAGCAGCATTCTAGTATGGTTTGACATAGTTTGGCTCACATGGTTCACTATATGGGTTTAAGTGGATGCCTAAATTCGTATCTGAAAGGGCAACTGACATATCTCAATCCTAGATGCATTATGGGTTTGATGGAATGGGTTTGACCTGACATATGTATTTCCCAATGCAAATACGGAGGTGTACTCATAAGAAATAGAGCCCAAAAGGTCTTACCATGCTTATGGGAAGGGATACTTACAAAGGCAAATGGCTCATTTCCTCCTAGTAATTAGGATCGTAACCTCACCATGGTGTTTGGTGGGAATCTAATGCATATGTAAATGCACAGTGTATGTCAGGGAAACAATCAAACCTTTTGTTTCTCCTAAATTGCCATATTTATTCAAGTTAATATTTATTCAAGAACAAAATAGTCCTTAACAATCATGGGCAAAACCCATAAAAGATAAAAAAAATTAGAGGATAAAGGTGAAAGGGAATTATAACCAAATAATGATGGAATTTGAAAAAAGCCAAGAATCAAGCAAGATATAGCTAATTGTAGCCATAACTCTCTAAAATAAATCCCCAATGGAGTCGAAAACCTATTACCACGTACCATTTTTTCTTTCCAGAAGATCCGAAATGGGCATACTCGACTTAAAAGAGACACAGTGTTTGGTCAGAGCCTTTAAGTTATCCCTTGGTTGGGATTTTGAGTAGGCATGATAATATGGAGGGTAGATAGAATGTTGGATGAATTGCTCATCCAACTAGTCTTGGAAAGTTACCATAAATAACCATAAATTTGGAGTCATCACTAACCATTTCAGGCTAGGCATGATCATTGCCTATTAAAAACAATATTCCAAGTTAGAAACTTGAAACATTAATTTCAAGGTCTATAAGGTCTAGAGATTTATCTGTTCGTTCAAGAATTGGTTATGTTTGGGGAAGGATTAGCACCCCCATAATGCCTAAAATCGATACCCGCTAACTATATTTCACTTTGGTTTTGATTTAATTGGTCCTATTTGCTTATTATTTAGATATAATCCCCTTTAATGCATGAATTTTTATGGAAATCGTAAATTTGAGTTTTGATAGAAAATTTTATATCATCTATGAGCCGTGAAAGTATGAGAAGCACAAGGATTTTTTATGAAAATAATTTTTGGATTAGATTTTAAAAATTCAAATATTCTGTGTTAGGCACTGGAGAGACACTAACACAGAAGATTACCTTGTAAAATTTTTTTAAAAACAAATTTTAAATATGAATGCATGATTGTTACTAAAAAAAGGGAAATGTACTAGTAAATGAAAAAATATAATGATTTCACAAACAAACAATCATAAACAAAAGAACATAAAAATGAGGGACACACAGGATGTATCTTATAATTGTCTTCGGTTATTGAAGAAGAACCGGAATGAAAATTTAGAAGTAGGTTTGGATTTAGTGGTAATTTAAGGAACAAAGAAAGGTTTTAATCAAAACAATCCGGGATATCAGGAAGAGAGAAAATTTTTAGATTTTAAGGTAAAAGCGAGATTAGAGTATCCCCTCAAAGAGGTGGGGTTAAAGTATCCCTAAAGATAAAGATTTTGATATTTTAAAAAAATAATTAGGAATCTCGAACATATTTGAGAGAGAAAATTTAAGTTTTTTAATGGAAAATGGGGTTGGAGTATCCCCTCAGAGTCGTGGAGTTAGAGTATCCACAAAAGTAAAAATTTATGATGATTTAAGAAAATAATTAAGAATCTGGAATAATCTGAGAGAAAAAATTCAAGTTTTTTAGTGGAAAATGAGGTTGGAGTATCCCCTAGGAGAAGTGGGTTGGAGTATCCCTAAAGATGAAATTTTTTGATGTTTTAAAAGGAAAAGATATTTCGAAAATAAAGAACAGAAGATTTGAGTACAATAATTTTGTTTTGAGCTTTGTCTGAGCCTAAAAGGTTTATATTGTAAGGAAGATAATTGGATGCATTTCAATAAGGTCAAACATCTCAATGATGGTAATTCAAGAGATTGGGTTAATTTTATTCTAAAGAAATCAAAAGGCAGCATCACGCTATCTCTCTTCCCGAATTTATTCTTAGTTCATCCGAAGGCTTCAAGGGTTAAGCAAGGCATTGTTAAAAAGGTAACTTTATGAGGATTAAATATTTTAAAAATCGTAGAAAATCACCTTATAGGCGGAATTAATTTTTGGAATCGCACCTATTTTGACACTTGCAACATGTACAAGGGAAAGGGTGTGATAGACTTTGAAAAATCATTTGGGGCTTATTTGGAATCCTTAAATCATAAACAACACTTTTTCGGAAAGGGAATTTTGTGAACGTTCTTAGAAAAATATTTAAATAATATAGAATATCATTTGGTGTGTGAAATAGCCAAAACAGAATATTATGCATTGGTCCCACGGGTTCCGACAACAAAGGTTCAAGAAATCATAACTGATGGAGATCTACTTGTACAAACGCCTATTTCCAACCATTCTTATGATCCTTTGCAAGGAATTGGAGGTCCAATGACTAGGGCAAAGACAAAAC
>JBBYHL010014277.1:0-11621 GCA_038381835.1 Adansonia madagascariensis
CACTTTCTCAAACCCCGCCTAACCTAATTCGAAATATGTGCCTTAAATTTTTTCTAAGTCCACCCATATTTTTAAATGAATAGTCCAAGCCCATTTAAGCCATTTTATATTATTTTTCTAATTTATTTTTAAAAATATATTTTTGAAAATCTAATCTTTAGTAATTTTAATAATTTTCTTTTATTAAGTTTTAAAACTTAACATATTTTTTAATGTTTACACTATAATATTATATATATGTGTTTTTTATATGATAAAAATTACCTAATATATAAATATAAAATTAATATATATTATATAATTGTAAAATGAGCTAGGTCAGGCCAGGCTCAAGCCTTGAAAGTGGGAGCTAAGGCCTATCCCTTTTTTTTAAACGAACCTAATTTTTTGCCCAAGCTCATGTTTTGATCTTACATTTTACCAAAACCCTCCTAAATATTGGGTGGGCTTCAGGCTTGAATTGGTAGCCCAACCCATGAACAATTCTATTTGTTTGTGTGTGCTTGAAGTAATGGTGTAAATGAGATGAACTATTTGAGCTTGATTGGTTAAATGCTCAATCAAACTCATTTATTTAACTAAACCAAAAAAAAAAAAAAAAGTTAAGCTTAAATTTGGACTTGATTATATAAATGAGCCAAGCTTAAATTTTATAGGCTTGACATTAAAAGCTTGTGAATAGCTCGTGTATTATGTATTTATGTTTCTTTATTTATTAATTTAGGTATAGATGATAATAACTTCTTTAATGCTATTACTTAGTAAATTATAATTCTATTTAGCAAATTACAATTTTATGAATTACTATCTACTACTTACCTAACTCTAGTTTTCAAAGAGTTTCTTACTCCGATCTTCTATCATAAAGATGTCTACTAAATATTGAATTAATATTTTAAAAAAAAAAATACTTTAAGGAGAAAATTCATAAAAGGAAAGAAAATAATCAAACCATAAATGAGCTAACAAGATGAGCTCAAGCTTAATATTTTTATACAAGTCAAGCCCAAGCATTAAATTTAACTCATTTAAATATATAATCGAAGCTTTAGGAATCTCTTTTTTTCACAAGCCAAGACTTGTTTACACCATAATTTGAAGCATAAGAATTGTAGCATTATTTTGAGACTTAAAGGGCTATATTAGTGATATTTGCATTTACCACAAACAAGATGTCTTTATCGTTGCTAATAAGCTCTTTTTATATATATATATATATATATGTAAATTATTATAAAGCTTATTAGCATTATTAACAAATTTCCATTTATCACAAGCTTATTAGTAAATGATGTTTAAGGGACCCCTTCATTCGAAGAATGTGAAATTACCAAAAGTAATAGGATTTCCTCCTACAAAATAACGAATTCACATTCCCATTAATCTTATATAAATGCATTTGATTAACCATCCCTTTATTAAAGATTTAACATGTTTGGCTGGCAGAGAATGTAACATTTTGTAATCATTTTATTACTAAAATACCCTTGCCTTCCAAATTTTAAACAAGCTAATGCAATATGATAGTTTCCTTTTTTTTTATTGAAATGCATGCATACTATTTTCAATTATAGACAAATTACAAATTTATAATATTCTAAAACCATCATTTTCATCAAATATTATCATGATCTTTTGAATCACATTTAGGTTATTTAATATTTAATCTCTTTGCTAAAAACTCTCGTGTTTCATTGTCAAACCCTAAAATTTTTTTAGCTTATATGTTCTAGCTTTTTATTTTATTTTTATTACTATCATGAGGCACTATCTCTCTGGAATTATCGATTGTTTGATGCCCTTCCCTTTTGGAAACTTGAATTTCTTATCGACATCTATTTTTTTTTTTTGCTTTTTTAAAATACATACTTTAGTTTATAATCTTTTTGCCCCAACAATTGAGAATTCCTTATTTGTTCTCTTTGGAAATTATGTAAAAGAAAAAAAAGCCAATTTCTAGAACTATTTGATTTGATCAATGAATGCCTAATCAACTATTACTAATGGCAAAGACAATGATAAAGTAAAAAGGCAATAAAATGAAAAAGAACAACAAAAAAAGATTCAACAATGAACAATGAAACCTAGAAGCACAACCAATAAAGCACCAGCAACAACAAATAACCAAACTAAAAAAAAAGTTGAACCAACAAAGTTGAGAGCTAGAAATCATACTTGGAATAAAAGCAAAAAACAAAGTAGAGAGGTAGCAAAATTGTCAAGAGAGTAGCAGGTTTGAGAGGGAGATAGTAAGCAGTAGAGTTATGAGAGGAAAGAGGTAAGAGATTTGTCGAACAAAAAAGGGAAAAGTACCCCTTGGTATAACTTGTAATTTGACATTATGTTAAGGGCGAAAGGATCCAATTCATTTAAATTGGGGGCTAAAGTGGCGTAAATGTCAAATTTCACCTGAAATGTAGTATAACCTAAAAAAGACTCAAATCTTAACATTGTAGGTAACATTATATTACCAATATCAAGAAATATTTTTAAACTAAACAAGGTAATTTTATAACAAAATGCTAGATTCCTACTGATAATGAAATATTTTCTGAACCAAATGGCCCTAAATGATTATAATGTCATAACATTGCTATTGGATTACTACGCAAGTGCAAGTATCATTAACAAACAATATAGTGAAGAGTAAAGTATTGTTCCAATGAGGAATTTTACTAAATTCGTTACTCGCTAAAATTAAAATAATTTAATCTTATCCAAATAGCTAATTAAAATATTTTAAATTAATTAATATTAAATTAAAGCTAACTAAACTAACAAAGCAAGTAAAATAAATAGATTTACTTAACCAATGAGGAAAGCCTAAGATTACAATTTCTCTTAATACTTTATTTGAATCTGTTTTACCATTTTAACTTGATTAATGACAATGAGTTGTTAATCTAGAGTTCTAATTTATTTATAACTATCTTCTAATGGTCTTATAGAAATATCTCTCTTAACCAATTTATTATATTTCTATGTAAATTGGATTAAAAAAAACTCAGTAAGTTTAGACTCTAATTTGGTTACATATGATATGCTTGTATATTCCTCTTTAACATACAGATTACTTCATCCTAATAAATGAATCTGAAACATATATCATTCAATCCAGATCTAAATATAAATTTTTTTTTCAAGTTCATTAGGGTTACCAAATCAATCTAATTGGTGGCCAAACAATTAAAAGCATTACAAACAAGAATAAACAAAAGTATTATTAAATCAAGAAAAAAGACTTAACTGATTCAAACTACATGGTGAGTTCCATTATAATCCTAGAAAAATATTTAATTCATGCTAATTAAATAAAAGATGAAACCCTTCCAATAAAGATTAAAAGATTAAAGAGAAAAGTCAGGTCTCAGTCTTCAAGCTTCTTTAGTCAGTTCTGTAATTGGAAAATCTTGATGATTGCTCTTATCTTCAAAAAACTAAAGTAAATAAAAGCTATAAAGTATCTTTGGTATATCTCTTCAATTCTAGCCCTTAAAGTGCTATATAGAACCAAAACCTAGAGAGGAGAAGCAGCTTGAGCAATTTATTTTTAGAAGCTACCAAACTATGTTTACTTTACTTCTTAATTAAGTCATTACACTTTAAAAACTCTTTTAGGCTTTAAGCCTACAAAAATACAAAAAAAATACTTAAATAACTTTATAATTTAAATATAAATAAAAAATAAATAAAATTAGTTTTAAAATAACTATAAATAAATAAAATATAAATAAAAAATATCTAAGACTTAACTATCTTAATATGTATAATGACATTAAATAACTTTGTTTTATAAAGTTACTAAACATCTTTATTTATCACAAGCAGGAAGTTTATGCAAAGTTTTGTCTCACCTAGGGTTGAGCATTTGGTTGGTTTAGTCAGTTCGGGTTCAAAAAACCAAAAACCGAACTAACCGACTCTCTTTCCATAACCTACTGAATCGACCATTATGAAGACTCTTAACCGATTTAATCGAACTAATAAAGAATATATTCGATTCAATCGATTATTCGATTTCAGAATAATATATTTCCACACTTGCAATAATAGCATTAAGAGTAACAAATCTTACAAACTTAAAAGATTAAATAAAAATTGTTTAAAATAACAAACTTAGCTTAAAACTTAAAAACAAATCCATAATGCAAACTTAGAAACAAATAAATAATGCTAATAGTAACAACAACTCAATAAAGAAACTATTGTCCATAATGTTGTAATAACAAGAGCAACAGTAAATATCCAAATACTAATAGTAAACAACAATCAAACATAGCAACAGAAAGAGCAAACAACAGCAATGGTAACACCAATAGCAAATAGCATAGTAACGACACTAACAGCAAATAGCACAGCAACGGCAATACCACCAACAAACAGTACAGCAACTGCAACACCAACAACAAACAATACAGTAATGGCACCAACAGCAAACAACACAGCAATGACAAATAACAGCAATTGCAACACCAACAACAATCTTGAAACAATAGATTAAAAAGTTCGTTTATTAGAATATGATGTATCAATATATTTTGACAGTATATTATATATTAAAAATAAAAAATGAAACTATACCTTCAACAATTTAACTTTTCATTAATCAATCACAGGATTCAATGTAATCTCATATAAATCTAAAAGTAAATTCATAACATAGACAACAGATTAAAAACTAAACTTTCAATAAATAACTAAATAATATAAAGAAACAAACTTAGAAAAAAATGAATTACATATAATAAAATAATTACCAATATCAAATTTGTAAAGCTGTGTCACTTCTTCCTAGACGGCATTCGGGTCAAAACGTGGAGATCCACCTAATTAGTCTTGAGCACATCTAAAGGCTTACACGAGCTTAGGAGTTAAAGAACTCCTATATGCATCAAGTACACGACCACTAATGCTAAAAATAGATTGAAAGTCGAATATGGATATTGGAATCGCTAATACGTCATGAGCTATCTGAGAAAGGATAGGAAATTATGACTATTAAGTTTTCGCTAAAGAAAAACATCAAATTTCTCTCTCTAAAGAATATCATATCATCAGGGGCCTCATTCAAATATTTATCCAATTCTTTTTTGTTTTTTTCTTTCCCAAATTGAAGCTGATACTTCTAAAACTCATCTATTGGGTTAAAATCCCCTTCAAAGTCATCGATGGATTCTATAACATTGCTCGATTGGTTATTTTCTCTAACTTTTTCATGTTGAGGGCTTGAAATTGCTTTGCATTCATTAAACAATTCAATTAATGCTTCTCATAATTTCTTCATCATCACTAGAATTTGGTCACGAGAATACATTTTAATGAAGCAAAATTCTATAAATGCAAGTTTCTTCCTAGAATAAAAAACAGAAGCAATATAAAGCAAATATTCATTTTCTCCACATTCCCCCAATATTTGTCATATTTATCTTTCATCCTTTTAGCCATTGAATTCAACTCAACATCAGGATTTAATTACCAATCATCATTAAAAAAATTGCTGGAGGTAATATAATAGCACCATAAAACTTTGTCTGTGAGGTTATAAAACTTTTTTAAGCAAGTACATAACCTCCTAACACATGCCTAATCATTTTGATCTGGCATCCTATCTCCTATGAAAAGCTTGCTCCTGTAATAAGGATCAACGTCATCAAAAGCTTTAAAAGCTCTTTTAAAATTTTAAGCTTTTTCCAACATCAAGTAAGTAGAATTCCATCTAGACACAACAAGCTTTTACTCTCAATGCATTTATTTGTAACACACTCTATAAACTTGGCTAACCTAGAGGGAGATTGTCTAATATATCTCACTGCCCCTCTAATATGAGCACTGAATCACTTATTTCCTTCAATCCATCATTGGTAATAAGATTAACAATATGAAGAATGCATCTCAAATAAAGATATTTGCCTTCTACAACACTACTTCTTGCATTATTAAATTTCTTCCTTAAGTATGAGATGGTAAAATTATTAGAATTAAAATTGTGAACTATAATGGTAAAAACCTTATCAATCCCTTAATCTTGCAAACACTTCTTAATTGTCTTGCCAATGTCCTTATCTTTATGACTAGAAATAGGACAAAAATTCAATATGCTCTTATTTAGCTTTTAATCATTATCTACATAATGATCTGTAAGACACATATAACTAATTCTTTGCGCTGACATCTATGTGTCGATGGTAAAAGATATTCTTATGGTAGATGATTTCAACAGTTGCCTTAACTTTTTCATATATAAATAGTTGGTAAACATTCCTAGCAACAATCCATCTAAAAGGTATACGAAATCCAGGACATGCATGTGGCATGCAACGTATAAATCCCTTCCCTTCTACAAATTTAAAAGGTAACTCATCAATAATAATCATCTCAGCCACACCTCTCCTAATGGTATCTTGATCAAATTTCCAAATACCTAAAGACCAGTCTCTTGATTGCAAAACTAATTCTATATTGGTAGGTTTCAGCGATTTTCCTCCTATGCAAGTTGAATTTAATAGGTAAAGCTTCATGGCACCTTTCCAAACCATACTTCTGATTTTCTTCGAGACCTGTGCTAACAATATTCTTTTACACCTAGATCTGTTGGCATTTGTGGAAGACTCTAGGGGATCGGTTGTTTCCATATTAGGCACCTGACATAGAAGTTTCGCCTGCATATTTTCCTGTGTTATTGTAATGCTACACCATCATATCAGGCCTCCCCACTCTACTGATAGGCAGATCACATATTAAGTTCCACCTCTTCTTTAGTAAATATGTTATAAATCATATCAATGTTCCACTGTTGTGCATGTTCCTCCATTAATTCACTTACTACTGATTTTTTTACTCAATGTATGCATTGGAGATTGGATTAAGCCTAGATGCTCTTGTGGTTACCATTTATCTTTCGAGATCTTTATACTTTGCCCATTACTTACTCTCCATCTCATCCCCCGAAGCAGTATACTTCTAGCGTTCCTAATGCTCCTCCAACTAATGATAGATTACTCCCTAGTCTTAAGTCCAACGAACATGTCGAAAAATATTTAGCTTTCAGGACTTTATAGGCCAGGGTAGAGGCCCGAGTTAATAACCTCCATCCTCGTTTGCTAAGTAGGGCTATGTTGAAAGTCTTCATATCTCTAAATCCAATTCCTCCTTCTCCTTTAGTGGATTACGTTTTCCTCCAACTTAACCAATTTAGCCTTCTATTTTCCTTGTGTTCCCACCAATAATTGCTAAAAATACCATTCAACTCCTTGCATAAGGTTTTCGGTAGCCAAAAACAGTTCATAGAATAAGTAGGTACTGCTTGTAACAATGCTTTAATAAAACTTCCTTTACCTCTTTTGAAAGATAATGGTGACTCTCTATCGTCGAATCTTGCCTTTCAACCTTGCTTTCAGCTCTGTAAATGCCTATTGCTTTGTATGCCCTATTAAGCAAGGAAGCCCTAAATTTTTCTATGGGTACGTAGTAGCTTGGATCGTAAGCCTAGTCTTCAACACTTCTCTTGTATTATGGTCAACATTACTACTAAAAAACAAGGCTAATTTGTCAAAATTAACCTTATGTAGTGTAGTACCCTTTCGCTTTCACTATGACTTGCCTTAGCAACTGGCAAACTGTAATCAATGAGAAAAAAGGTGCGAAATGTTCGGTCCATTACAGCTAGCTTTAGCTCCTTGTAGTAGGCCTTCCTTTTTTGCCTTTGCTAGGATTGCAGATAATCCTTTAGCAAAAATGAGGAAAAGATATGAGGATAACGATTAACCATATTGTAGACCCTTGCCTGGACTGAAATAATCAATTATACAACCATTAACAATAACTGAATAAGACAAAGAGGTTATACATTGCATAATAAGATTGATCCAATTAGGTTGGAAACCCATACGATCCATCATGGCTTAATGAAACACCACTTAGCTCTATCATAAGCTTTGCTCATATTTAGCTGAAGAGTAGAAAAGCCATTACGCTTTTTTCTTTAATTTCAATGAGTGCAAAAAGCTCATATGCCATACAGATATTATCAATAATGAGTCTATCAGGCGTAAATACGCTCTTTGGTTCATTAATACAAGATGTGAACACCTTTTTAACACTATTAGCTAAGACCTTAGCAATAATCTTATAAATAACATTTACAAAGACTGATAGGGCGAAAAAGGGTAACAATAGTAGAACCTTTGGTTTTTCGAGAGCATAATGATATAGGTTTTATTAATACTCCTAATCTCCCCATTATCATTTAACAACGACAGGTCAAAATGGGTTACATCATGCCTAACAATGTGCCAATTTTTTTTGAAAGAAAATAGTAGACATACAGTCAAGGCCTGGTACTTTTATTGGATACATTTGTTTGATTGCTGTGGAAACTTCTATTATGAACTCTGCTGTCAAGAAAGAATTTATTTCACTAAAAGTTCTTTCTTCAACAGGCTAAATTATTTCCTCACAACATCCAACCCCTTGGCATTAAAGTATCTCTTTGAAATAATTAAGAGCAATTTCCCTTATCCCATTTTCATCTGTACACCATTCTCCATTAGCATCCTCTAGACTCTTAATGGAGTTAAATCTGCTTCTTTATGTGGCTCTTAAATGGAAAAAAAGCAGTGTTCTTGTTTCCTTTTCTAAGCTAATTCACTCTAGAGCATTGTGCTTAAAAGATCTTTTCTTTCTCAACCAGTTCATTTAGTTTCTGTCGGGTTTGTCTCTCTTTCAGTAAACTATCCTTGCTCAAGAGAAGCGGCTGTTTATTTAGTTCCTCTATTCTGCCATGAAATTTCCTAAATTTCATTCTATGCTAATTTCTCAAATTTGTGGCTGTTATATTTAGTTTCTTTTGAATCTGCCCTTACTTGTTCTCCGTGTATGCTTCTTTAAAACTTATTCGCATTCATTTTTTGCACCCAAGTAGCTTCGAAGCATCTTCGCTACTTCCTTCCTCTACGTCTAGTTGATCTTCTCTCATTGGTATCCATCAAAATAGGACTATGGTCCAAGATTGATGACACGTGTCGATCAACATAAAGCTAAAACATGACCCATCATAATTTATTGGCTACACCCCTATCCAATCTCTTTCAAATACTGCTATTTTCATTATTCCTTCGCTTACAAGTATTCCATATCCCCTTAAATCCTAAATTTTTAAGTCTTGCATTGCCTAGAGCTTCTCGAAAGTGTTCCATTTTTGTTTCCCTACATAAATAGCTACCTGACTTTTCATAGGACCTTAAAATCTCATTAAAATCTCCCACGGATGGCTAACGTCTATTAGAATTGAGCACAAGCTGTCTTAAAAGCTCCCAAGTCTATTTTCCTCTACTTAAGTTCGGTTGCCCATAAATCCGTGTGATTCTCCACTGATTCGCTTCCTTTTCATCAGCCATTTCTATGTCCATATGGTGGTTTCAGGAACTTAGAAGCTTTTATTGTACCTTTTTTTCCTAAGCATGGCTAAGCCCCCTTTAGCTCCCTCAGCACTAACTCCAAAGCATGCCTCCATCCCATATCTTCTCTTTAATTTATCCAATTTTTTCTCATGTAGTTTTGTTTCATTCAAAAAGACAACACGAGGATCTTCTTGTTTCAATAGTAGCTGAAGCACTCTCACTAATGGATTCCCAAATCCATGGCAGTTCCAAGCCAGACATTTCATAGGTCTCGACAAGACTGGTCACTAGTTTCTACCGTTAGATGATCCTTTTCCTATTACTTTTCTATGCTTATTCATTTGATTATTGTTATCCTTAGATGTCATAACGTGGGAAGTTGTTTCTAGTTTTCTTTTTTGCCAACTGAACCTGGGCAGACGCCTATTCGTTGGTGCAGAGTGTCGCCTTCTTTTCCGTTTCCTTGTCTCTCTACCTTTGTTTTCATTTCAAGTAAGGACCCAGTTGCATCGGTTCAACATCTGTTATGCTAGGACCCTTTTGCAGGTTAACTTTTGTAAAAGGTAAGGGCCCCACCCCTACCGACCAAAATTCACTCTCTCTTTCAGTAAAAACCGCTTTCCCTTTTCTATTGTCCTTGTACATAAAATCAACACGTGAATTTATATTTTTATCACCATTAGCTAATTCTTCTTCCACTTGAATGCCATCAGTCCCTTTAATCTCGTTTGTTAATTTGCTAACCAGATTACAAGCCTTATCAACATGATTCTCTTCCTAAATTCTATCTAACACCCTCTCCCTTTCCACAATTAGATTCTTGGTCAATGTCTTCCCCTTGTGTGCCTTTCGTCCTCTCTTCGGCCTACGCCATCCCCTTCTCCGTGTTCTTCTATCTCTCATACAAGGATTCTTTTTTTAGCCCTTTATTCAATTTTTTTCCTTTGACATGCTCTTGCGAAAGACCTAAGGGCTTTTTTTGAGTGGTGATTCCTTGAGCCATTCTCCATATTGCTCCTTCGTTTCACCTTCATCACCTTGGTTTTCTCTCACATCACATTCGAAATCAGAGTGGCCTAAGATGCCGCAAGCATAACGGAATAAAGATAATAGCTCATATTTAAGTCTTTCTGAGATAGTTTCACCTTTCCTGTTATTAACCAGAATCATGCAACGTCTCAAAGGCTTGTTTATATTGATTTCAACCGTTTGTAGTGTAGAGCTTCCCTATACTAGTCGTTCCAGGTTATTCTCAATGCTTTTAAGAGTGCCAGGTCCTTGCCTATTGTGTTCGCCACCCCTTTATTCATCCATTTCAATCGAAGCCCACATACCCTTACCCAAACAATTGCAATGCCGAATACATGGTCCGAAGGCCTTAGATTTCCTTCGTATTCTTTCCACACTAGGATTTATTTATCAGATGCCGATGGAGACCCATTAACAATACGAGCCTAGTCCTCCTTTGCACCAAATTTAAGTAAGAACACATTAGTCTCTAACAACACAGCTCGCAAATCTTTCACCAGTTTCCATATATTTCGGAACGTGTTGATCATGGCATCCTTATTAAAGGATGGCTTTGTGAGGAGTGTCTCAATCATCTAGTTCTCTTTTTCTATTAGATTTTCACACTCCTTAATACCCCTAATTTTAATGCAGTCATTTTCTTCTTTTGTGAGTGTTAAATTCCTCCATATATCCTCTAACTTATCGGGCATACTCCAAAACCAGCGTTGCTACCGAGATCACAACTGAAAACGGAAAGAAAACTAGTCTAAAACCCCAACGAGATCACATGACCTCTTGAGATGAGTACCTTTTGCATTGAGCAAGACTACCCAGCAAATTGAACTTCTCTTACAAAGTCCTAGGACCAGAGCAGAGGTGGCAAAATGAACCCAAACCCGAAAGTCCTCCCGAAAAAACTCTAGTCCGAACTCGAACCGAATCCGATTAGATCAAAAAGTCAATGGTCCGAATCTGAAAAACGCAAACCTGAATGGCTCGAACTCGAAATAGCCCAAACCCAAAATGACCTGAACCCGAAAGAACCTGAACCCGAAATGACCCGAACCCGAAAAAACCCGAACTCGAGCTTGACCTGAACCCGAACTCGAATTTAATATTAAAAATAAATATGAAGAAATTATAATTAAATATTTTTTTATAAATAAAAAACTTTAATAATGAATTTTATTTTAATATTCTTTTAATAATTTA
>JBBYHL010014288.1:0-11621 GCA_038381835.1 Adansonia madagascariensis
AGCCAGTTCGTCAACAGCTAGAGATAAATACTAATACCCTTACCGAGGGATCCGAGGGGTACCAGTTGAGGAACAAATAGCTAATGCTCAGAATGCACAACCAACCAATATCCAAAATCTACAACAAAATGTCCCAGCTATGAACCCACCGATCATCATCATTAATCCTGATGCCCTTTCACAAGGGATAGGTGCAAGAACTGCAGTCGCCAAAGAAGAATCAATAGGCCCTGGCATCGATGAAGAGGAAAAGCATAAACAGAAGGGTAAAGAGCAAGCTGAAGCAGAGATAGAAAAAGAAAAACTATGGCTTCTTGAGAGAAGGCTAAAAGCCATTGAAGAGGCTAAATTATATAATAGTGTAGATGTCGAGGACCTCAGTCTAGTACCAGACTTAGTCCTCCCATCGAAATTTAACATGAGCGAGTTTGAAAAGTACAAAAGCACTACTTCCCCTCAAGCACACATTAAAATGTTCATCAAGAACATGGCTAGTTACACCTAGAACAACAAGCTTTTGATTCATTATTTTCAAGAAAGTTTGTCTAGATCTGCACTGAGATGGTACAATGATCTGAATCGCACTCAAATTCAATGCTGAACTGATTTAGCTAATGCATTTCTTTAACAATATAAACGTTTGGCTGAATGGGTGCCTGATAGACTAACACTTCAGAATATGGAGAAAAAGTCTACTGAATCTTTTAAGGAATATGCACAAAGATGGAGAGACATGGCTTCTCAAGTTTAGCCTCCCCTAACTAAGAAAGAAACCATGATGCTATTCATGAGCAACTTTCGTTGCCCATATTATGACAAATTAGTAGGGAATGCAACTAAGAATTTTACTGATCTTGTTATTTCAGGAGAGATGATTGAAATAGCTATTAAGGCTAGTAAAATCATGACTGGGGAGTCTTCTACTAGAAAAAAGCTAGGGATAGGAAAGAAGAAAGAAGAAGCTCCATCCTTTAACTTTACTAGTCAACCGTATCGTCAAGGACCTCGTTCGTATTACCAAAACCAAAGATAGCAAACCCAGAATTCCTATTCTCTTAACATACCCAGAGCTCCTCCTTTAACATCACCTCAGACCACGCTTTGAACCCTCTTCCACAAAACCAACTAAGACCCAATGTTAATCCACCAACCTAAAGAGCCAACCAACCTAGATCTCATTATGAACCCCTTTCTTACTCTTATAAGGAAATGTTTGATAAGCTATTTGTGGCACGATTAGTGGCTCTAATCTTTTCCAAACCATATGAAGGAAATTACCCTAGTTAGTATGACCTAAATCTGCACTGTGAGCATCATGTAATAGTAGGTCACTTAATCAAAAACTATACGCCCTTCAAGTAAAAGGTTCTAAGTCTTCTTAAGAGGGGTGCCTTTCGAATTAATAATGGCTCAGCACCTAATGTGGCAGCAAATACCTTACCAGATCATACCGAACCCATGATGAATGCTCTGATTACTGAAGAAGAAGATCGAAGAAAGTTAAAAGTCTAAGAAGTTAGGACTTTTATGGAAAAAGTATGGACAATCCTGACTGAATGACGGATCTTTAGTCGAGATCGTGGAAGTAGCAAAGGTTAGTCTAATCCTAGTACTAACTTCTGCAAATTTCATAAAATGTCAAGGCACACTTTGTAAAATTACATAGAATTTTTGGGCATAATCCAAAGAATGATGGACAATAGAGAAATTGGGTTCTTTAAAAAAGTTGAAATAGATGAAGGAAAATCAATCAACATGGCTGGTGAAGGATCGTCGTAGTTACCCTATGGTGTTAGTCACCTTCTTATCATTCATCGCAATCAACCAAAGATCACACCGCCTAAGATTGAAATTACTCCTAAACTCATTATCAGAGCACCAACTCTATTCCCGTATCAAAATAACAAATAAGTACCATGGAAGTATGATGGTGGAATAATAACTCCAGAGGTTGTTACAAGCCAACTGGTGGCTATCGACATAACTAGGGTAAGCCATGTGACAAGGAGTGGTTGCATTTACAGCCTAGAAACCAGTAAAACCAGTGCAAAAACCAAGTCAAAAGGATAGGTATCTGGAAAAGCAATAGTTATCGATGATAACCTAGTAGAACTATAGGAATCGATCAAGGAAAAAAAGGCTACTGAATTTCTTAAGTTCATTAAACACAGTGAGTATAGTATAGCAAAATAGTTAAAGCAACAATCGACAAAAATTTTTATGTTATCCCTGCTACTCAGCTCAAAAGTGTATCAGAATACTTTGTTGAAAATGCTCAACCAGGCTTACGTTCCTCAAGATATTTCCATGAATAAGCTGGATCGCCTAGTAAATAACATTGTTGCTGACAATTTTATTTCATTTAGTGATGATGAGATCCCACCAGGGGGCAGCACTTCAACAAAAGCTCTCCATATAACAACTCACTGTAAAGGGACCATTTTGCCCAAAATCCTCATTGACAATTGATCAACTTTGAATGTAATATCATTAATCATGTTGTCTCGCTTACTAGTTGATGTTAGTCAAATTAAGCATAGCCATACAATTGTTAAGGCATTCGATGGGACCAAGAGAGAAATCAAGGGAACTATCTTGATCACTTTAGATATTGGCCCTTGCCCATTTGAAATCGAATTTCATGTAATGGATATTGTCCCAGCATACAACTGTTTGTTAGGATGACCATGGATTCATTCTGCTGGGGCTGTCCCATCATCTTTATACCAAAAAGTTAAATTCATAGTTGATGAAAAATTGATTAACCTATCCGAGGAAGAAGACATTGTGGCCATGACTTCTACTAAAGCCCCTTACGTTGAAGTAAATACTGAAACTGAGGAGTGCTCTTTTAGTTCCTTTGAAATCATCAATGCCACTTTTGTTGCGAAAGGGTCTATAATCCCAAAACCTAGACTTTCGAACAGCACCCACATGGGTCTTAGGCTTACAGTAGGGAAAGGAGCTCGAGCTAGAAGTAGACTTGGGAGATGTTTGCAAGGAATCAGCCAGGCCATTAATGTCAATGGTAAGAAAGACAAATATGGATTAGGCTTCAAGCAGGAAAGAGTTCAAAAGAAGAAGTTTGAAAAAAAAACTAGAAGAAAGCAACCATCCCTAGGTGTTAGCCAACAGTTAGGCCAAAAATCAACTCTCTACCCCTCGTTGGAGGAAATTTTCTACTATAAAAGAGTCAGTCCAGTCCAGAAAATAAAGATAAAGTAACCAGGAATATTGTTCTGATGATCAATAAAGCCTTCGAAGAGCATCATGTGGCTGCCATTGAAAGAGATGATGAAGAGTTCACTGAAGATCGTGGGATTCACCCATGCCCCATGTATATGTTTTAAGGAATTGGACATGTGCTGAGAGAAGCATAGTGTCTAGGCCAATCCTAAAGTAATAACTAAGAAATGAACTCTGTTATCTATAGATCTTTTTGTAAAAACTCAAAATGTTAATTTATCATCAGTAAAAATGAAATGCACTTAATCTTTCCTTATATAATCTTTCTTGGCTCTTTTCCTATCTTACATCCGTTTCTTTTATGATTTCTTATCTCAGCATCCCTTTTTCTGTTTCTTTGCATTCATACCTCGTTCATATCCCATAATCTTTTGCCCATTTCTTTATTGCTTTTGTCTTTGCAAGAAATAGATAAATTTGATCAGGATTCAAAGGTTAATTTTGAGCAGACTATTTACTCAAATGAGTTCGATCTTAAAGAAGATATCGATGATCATATCTTGCCTCTTAATTTGTTAAAAATAATTGAACGAGAAGATAAGCGCATAATACCCTATGAAGAGCCCACTGAGATTATTAATTTAGGGAATGATGAAAATTATAAAAAGAAGATCAGAATAGGAACCACTATGAAGGCTTCTACCCAAGAAGATCTGATAAGCCTACTGCATGAATTTCGAGACATCTTTATATGGTCTTATCAAAACATGCCAGGATTGGATGTGGAGATTGTGGTTCATAAATTGCCCTTGAAGTCAAAATGCAAACTGGTTCAGCAGAAGCTGAGGAGAATGAAACTAGAGATGCTGTTGAAGATAAAAGAAGAGGTTAAGAAGTAGCTTGAATCTAGATTTCTAAAGGTGGCAAAATATCTAGAGTGGGTTGCAAACATTATCCTGGTTCCCAAGAAAGATGAAAAAGTTAGAAGTGTGTAAATTACTTAGACCTCAATCGAGTAAGCCCAAAAGATAACTTCCCCCTCCCTCATATAGACACCCTGGTTGATAATACTGCGTTATTTTCCTTCATAGATGGATTTTTAAGGTAAAACGAAATTAAAATGGCTCCAGAGGATATGGAGAAGACCATGTTTGTCATAATGTGGGGAACATTTTGTTACAAAGTAATGCCATTTGGGTTGAAGAATGCAGAAGCAACTTACCAAAGGCAATTGTCACCCTATTCCATGACATGATGCATAAGGAAATTGAAGTATACATTGATGATATGATTGTTAAGTCCCCTCAAGAAGAAACTCATGTAGCGGACTTGTGAAAGTTGTTTAAAAGGCTAAAAAAATATTGATTAAAGTTGAACCCGATAAAATGTACATTCAAAGCTAGGTCTGGAAAATTATTGGGTTTTATCGTAAGTGAAAGAGGAATTGAGGTTGATCCGGATAAGATCAAAGCTGTACAAGAATTGCCATCCCCATGCAAGCCAAAAGAAGTGAGAAGTTTCTTAGGGAGATTGAATTACATCGCTAGATTCATATCTCAACTCACAAATAAGTGTGATCTAATTTTTCGGCTTTTGCGAAAATAAAATCCTAGTGAGTGAGATAGTGAGTGCTAAAATGCTTTCGAAAAGGCTAATCAATATCTCTTGAATCCGTCGATATTGGTACCGCCTGCTCCGGGATTACCTTTAATCCTGTATTCGTCAGTGTTCAAAAAATCCATAGGCTGTGTGTTGGGGTAACATGATGAGATTGGAAAAAAAGAGCAGGCAATCTATTACCTCAGTAAGAAATTTTTGGATTATGAGGTAAATTATTCCCATATAGAAAAGATATGTTACGCTCTAGTCTGGACTATGAAAAGACTCCAACAGTACATGTTGTATCATGTTACATGGCTGATCACCCAAAATAGACCCAATTAAATATCTATTCGAAGCACCAGCTTTATCAGGAAGGATAGCTAGGTGGCAAGTTCTACTATGGAAATATGATATCATTTATGTAAGCCAAAAGGCGATCAAAGGAAGTACCATTCCTAAATTCTTAGCAAGTCGGGTGCTTGATGATTATCAGCTGTGGGATTTCAAATTCCCTGACGAGGACTTGATGAATATTACGGTCGAATAAGAAGAAGAGTCATCAAAAGGATCTAAATGGAAAATATATTTTGATGGAGCATCAAATGCATTGGGGCATGGAATCGGCGCAAATTTTAATATCTCCAAAAATGGATTATTACCCTTTTACAGCCCGAATAATTTTTGATTGCACCAACAATGGGGTAGAATATGAGGCATGTATTATGGGGCTCCGAGCAGCATTAGAAAAGAAGGCTCAGGTATTGAAAGTCTACGGAGAATCAGCCTTGGTAATTTACCAACTGCGTAGAGAATGGGAAACGCAAGACCCAAAGTTACAGCAATATAAAAAATTGATTCTAAAATTACTAGAAGAATTCAAAGAAGTAGACTTCGTTCATCTATTCCGTGATGACAATCAAATTATAGATGCTCTAGCCACCTTGGCTTCGATGTTCAAAGTAAACAAGGGGCAGAAGGTGACACCCATTGAGATGAGTATTTATGAATTCCTTGCATACTACCACAACATTGAGATTAAGGCAGATGGCCTGAAATTATTTGAAGGATCGAGTATATCCTCAAAATGCCTCAGAAACTGATAAGAGAACCTTAAGAAGGCTAGCACTGAATTTTGTCTTGGACAGAGAGATTTTGTATAAGAAAAGTTTTGACCAAACATTGTTGAGGTGTGTTGATGCTTCAGAAGCAAAGAAAATAATAGAAGACGTACATGAAGGGGTTTATGGGATTCATGCCAACGGACACAAGATGGTAAAACAAATCATAAGATTGGGCTACTTTTGGACAACTATGGAGAGTGACTGTATCAAGTATGCCCAAAAATGCCATAAGTGTCAAATCTATACTGACAAGATTCATGTCCCACCCTCATCGTTACATGTCATGATCGTGCCATGGCCTTTTTCTATATGGGGAATAGATGTCATCAGACCCATTACTCCTATAGCATCGAACCAGTATCATTTCATCTTGGTGGCCATTGATTATTTCACTAAATAGGTGGAAGCCACTTCTTTTGCAAACATTACAAGATTTATGGTGATTAAATTTCTAAAAGCCAATATAATTTGTAGATTTGGGGTCCCTGAAAGAATTATAACAGATAATGCCTCTAAATTGAATAATAAATTAATGACGAAGGTTTACATCCAGCTCAAAATCTCTCATCACAATTCGATCACATATCATTTGAAGATGAATGGGGCCGTAGAAGCTGCTAATAAAAATACTAAGAAGATTATGGGAAAAATGGTGAAGACTTATAAAGATTTGCACGAAAAGCTTCCGTTCGCTCTCTTTGCTTACTGAACCTCAGTAGGGACCTCGACTGAGGCAACACTTTACTCATTGGTGTATGGCACAGAGGCAGTACTACCAATTAAAGTCGAGATCCCATCATATTGAATATTAATGGAGACCAAATTGGAAGAAACTGAATGGGCACGAGATCGCTACAAATAATTGAACTTTATTGAAGCAAAAAGGTTAAAAATAATCCAACATGGGCAAATGTACCAAAAAAGGATAATCAAGGCCCATGATAAAAAGATTCGTCCAAGATAGTTTCATGAAAGAGAACTGGTGCTGAAGAAAATCCTTCCGATACAAAAAGATCCACGAGGCAAATGGGCACCCAATTAGGAAAGGCTCTATATGGTTCACAAGGCATTCTTAGGAGGCACATTAATCCTTGTCGAAATAGATGGAGATGTCTTGCCAAACCCCGTCAATGCAGACAGTGTAAAGAAATACTATGCTTAAAAAAAACAAACAAAAAGAACCAAAAAAAAAAAATCAAGTAAAAACTTGAACAGGGCATTCAATGAAAGGTAATATAAGTGGAGGCTTCGAGTTAAAAACCCGAAAAGGTGACTCAAGCTAAAGAAAGAAATGATCAAATTGTAGGCATGATATGATTAAACGCATCCCTAAAAGGATAAATCTACATAGAAATAGATATTTCGTTCAAAAAAAATCTTTGAAGATCTAAATTCAGTTGTCCAGACCTTTTCTTTGACACTTAGCATTATCTTTGTGTATCTCTTCTTAGGCATTTTATCTTTATTTTTGTAAAAAAGCCAATATTCTACTTTCTTTCTGTGAAATGCAACCTCTATTAGATTATCTTTTCGATCATGTTAACGTTTTTGCTAAATGATAATTAACGATTTAAAGAAATAAAGATGGATTAAAATAGATAACATACTAATTTCTTTGAGTTACTTTGGAATGAGGTCAAAACATTATGAAAATCTTGGTACACATCTTAATTCCCTCGAACATTCTAAGAAGCGTTAAGGGTGGATAACTAATGGTCTTAGATAGAATTCTGACGATGGAAGAAGCTCAACCTTTTAAAAGATATTCATTAATTTTGTTTTGGCTGGCAAGGGAGTTAATGGAAATGTTAGGTCCTTATCATATTCTGAAAACAATAGATGGCTCGGGACAGGGACACCCCACGAATTTTCAATCATATCCCTTTTCCTCAACCATTATATGGTATTGATGCACCACAAAGTCTTGTTTTCTCTCGAGGCAGGGACATTGCCCATATTTCCAATCATATCTCTTTTCCTTAGCCACTAGATGATATTGATGCATTACAAAGTCCTGTTTTCTCTCGCGGTAAGGACATCGCCCACATTTACATTCATATCCCTTTTTCTCAACCACTAGATGGTATTGATGCATCACATGACCACAAGTGGCATGCCCCACACATTCTTAATCATACCATTCTCTTTTAGTTACTAGATGACACTGGTGCATCATAATTCAAATTCCTCAGAAGGTAAGAATAATTGTTTCTATAAAGACAACATCGGATTCAAGACTAGCCCCTTACTGCCAGAATGTTTTTAGGCTTTCAAAGTGGGTTAAATCACAATTTAAAAAGAAAATGAATGAAAATTAAAAAAATGAGAAACAAATCTAATCATGAAAATCCATGCACATTCATCATGCATCCACATTCATAATTATGTAATTCACAGGTTCAAAACAAGGAAGCAGAAAAAAACTATCAAAATAGATATTACTTCAAAATCAAAAGGTAAGTCAATTTTTCCTTAAAGATTTCATATATTATATTATTTCAACCTTATCAAGGTTTGTCTCCAATCGATCATACTCAATCAAATTCTTACTTGCTTGGCTGTACTCAGTCAAGTCTTGCTACTTTTTACTTGGTTAAACTTTAGACCTTGAGATCAAACTTTTCTTTCACTTTCGTTTGGTGTGATGGTTTAGCCCTGGTTAAACTTTCTTTTAACTTTTGTTTGACTTGATGGTTTAGCCCTGGTCAAACTTCTTTTTACTTTTGTTTGACGTGATGGTTTAGCCCTAGTCAAATTTTTTTTCGCTTTTGTTTAATGTGATGGTATAGCCCTAGTCAAACTTTCTTTTCCTTTTCATTTGATGTGATGGCTTAGTCCTAGTCAAACTCTATTTTCACCTTCATTTGACGTGATGATTTAGCCCTAATCAGACTTCTTTTCACTTTCATTTAATGTGATGGTTTAGCCTTGGTCAAACTTCATTTTCACCTCTGTTTGACGTGATGGTTTAGCCCTAGTCAAACTTTTTTTCACTTTCATTTGACGTGATGGTTTAGCCTTGGTCAAACTCCCTTTTGTATTTTGTTTAGCGTGATGGTTTAGCCCTGGTCAAACTTTCTTTTCACTTTCGTTTGATGTAATGGTTTAGTCCTGGTCAAACTTCTTTTTGCTTTTATTTGATGTGATGGTTTAGCCCTGGCTAAACTCCATTTGCTTTTTGTTTAACGATGGTTTAACCCTGGTCAAACTTACTTTCACTATCGTTTGACATGATGGTTTCACCATGGTCAAACTCCCCTCTGTCTCTAGTTCGACATAATGGTTTAGCTCTAGTTGAACTTGTTACATTTAACCTTAGGTATTACCTTTGTATCTTTTGGCTACCCGTCGACCTAGTCCCGAGTAACTAATTTCATTGGTTGACCTGACTGCTTGGTCTCAATCATTTTGTCTTACTAGTTGGTTTGTGCATTTTCGCCCCGACCAACTCTTTTTCAATATTAACTTCACTTTAGGTTGAAAGTTTCCCTTCCAATCAATAAACTCTAATATAAATGTTCATATCTCATTTTTCTTGTACTTTATGGCCTAGACGAAATTGTGTCTATTAGGTCTTTGTCCTATTCTTGATTCTCAGTAACGGACAAATAAGGGCAGCTATACACACCTAAATTCATCCGGGCTATCTGTCATCGAAAGTCTCAAATATCCGAGAATGGAAATGTAGTGGCCACTCTGATGGAGGTCAACTTCCAACAGAGGGGTTACACATGTTTATAATTTTAATCAGTCATATGTAAATAACTGTATATGCACATGATGGAAAAAATTTATTTTTTCAGGTAAAAAAGACGAATCGTAAAGGAAAAATTTTTGTTTTTAAAACAAGTTCTTGATAAATTTTAGAAATTATCTCTACCGATGATCTCACGGTTAATATTCCTATTTTTAGGAATTTTCTTACATTTTTTTGAAAAACTTAGGAAATTGGTGGTCGGATATTTTTACCGCTATCGATGTGGTTTTATGCTAATTCTCACCCCAAAAAATAAAAAATATTTAAGAAAAAATATGTATTGGCATTTTCTACCATGAAGTGTCAAACTGTAAATTTTATAAATTAATTTTGAATTTTGTATCTTACGAGTATCGTGCTCGTGAATTTTACTTTTGGTTCTTGTTGATCCATTTTTAAAATTTTACAAGTTCATTCTCTTCACCTTAGAAATTAATGTTTTGAATAATATGTGGTCTTAAATATGTTTTACTTCAGTGTCAATGAAATTTCGTAATTTTTTTTATATTGAAACACGAGTTTTTCTTTACTCATAAACTTTTTGGTGGAATCCTCTCGAGTTTCAAACATCAAAATTCATCCAATATTATTGTTTGATTTACATTAAATTAGTTTTGGAAAATTCGTTTATTTTCATGAGTTTTGAATTTTTTTCTTGAAATTCTCATTTTTCTAAAATACGGAGTTTTCTATTCTGTAAATGTTTTTAGGGTGATTTTTCTTGGTCTATAATTTTTAAAATTATTAAATATTATTATTTGATTCACCTTAATTCAGTTTTCAAAAATTCATTCATTTTCATGAGTTTTGAATTTTTTTCTTAAAATTCTTCTATTTTTGAAATACAGAGTTTTTACTCCATAAATGTTTTCGGGGTGATTTTTCTTGGTTTATAATTTTTAAAATTCATAAAATATTATTATTTGATCCACACTAATTCAGTTTTTAAAAATTCATTCATTTTCATGAGTTTTAAATTTTGTTTCTTGAAATCTCCTTATTTTCGAAATACAGAGTTTTCTACTCCGTAAATGTTTTTGGGGAGATTTGTTTTTGGTTTATGATTTTTAAAATTCATCAAATATTATTATTTGATTCACCTTAATTTAGTTCTCAAAAATTCATTCATTTCCATGATTTTTTATTTTTTTCCTTAAAATTCCCCCGTTTCCAAAAAATCAAGTTTTCTATTCCATAAATGTTTTTGGGGAATTTTCTTCGACTTAAAATTTTTAAAATTCATATAATATTGTCATTTAACTCCCATTAAAACAGTTTTAAAAAATTTAATTTATTTCATGGGTTTTGAATTTTTTTCATATATGTTAATTTTCTTACACTAAGGCATTTCTCGTAAAATTTTATGAGTTTTTAACTTCTAATCAGGATCTTTTGCACCATTTCATTTCTAAAATTTTGTCTATGATCAATTAACATTAATTCAAATTTTATTTTTATTTTTGGAAATTTTGTTTACTTTTTTCAACTTGTTACATGCTAATTAGCTTGTTTTCTCATCCAATTATTTTCTAACCAAGTTGGTTACATCCCAATTATCCATTACATGAGCTGATCAATTTCATCATGAGCCTGATAATAGAGTGACTTGTAAGAAAAGATAACAATAGCATGTGCTTATGACATAACATTTATTATTTCCAACCTAACGAGCCAACTTCACATCAAAAAATGACAAAAAAAGAAGAAGAAATTAGTGGCCATTCAGCCACTCCAATTTGGGGCAGCAATATTGCCGCGCTTTCCTCTATAAAATGAGGATTTTTTTCTTCATATGGGTTTTTTTTTTGGCTAGAGAAAAAAAAAGAGAGAGAGCTTGGAACAAAAAAAACACCTAGTTTTTTAAGTTTTTCCTTAAGGTATCATACTTGTCTTTTCTCTTCTTCATTTTGATTCATTTTCATCCTCATTCATAAGCCAAAATCATGTTAAGGCTC
>JBBYHL010014299.1:0-11621 GCA_038381835.1 Adansonia madagascariensis
TAGAGTGTGATCCTGAATTGCGTAAACAAATATATGAGTATTTGATTAATACATGTAATGAAATTCAAAGAGCTTATATTAAAGGCTGGACAATATCAATCTATTCTTTTAGAATATCCTGCTTTTGATTCAAGGAAGTGTCCCCTTTATTTCCAACCATCACGATGTAAACAATCTTCTTGGTTAAAATATTCACTATCTAAAGATGCAACATTTTGTTTGTCATGCTTTCTTTTTAATACAAACTAAATGGGCTTTTCAGATCAATTGCATTTATTCATAATGGCTTCAGTATTCAAAAAATGGTACATGAAAGATGCAATTGTGCTTTTTTGACTCATATGGGAAAAGATCCGAATTTGTAACATAATAATGAATAAAGAGTTTTTGCAGATTTAATGAATCAAGCTCAACATATTGAAGCATCACTTGATAGGAAAATAACAAAAAATTGTAACTAATCGTTAAACTGGTATAGATGTTGTTTGATTGTTAACATTCTAGGGTTATGCCTTTAGAGGTCATGATGAAAGCTTAGGATCAAGAAATCATGGGAACTATCTTGAATTGGTAACTTTGTTGGCATCTTATGATAAGAAAGTTAAAGATGTGAAAAATGGTCTACAAAATGCCACATTTACTTCTTCAATAACATAGAAAGAAATTTTGCAAAACTTTGCCAATAGAGTTCGTAATGCAATTTGTTAAAAATTCAGACAAAAAGTTTTACATTATTGTAGATGAACCAAAAAAGTGCAAATAAAAATTATTTTAAGATTTGTTGATATGAAAAGACTAGTAAAAGAATGATTCTTAATATACTCCATGTTAAAGGTACTATAACATTGACTTTGAAAAATGAGATTTTTAGTTTTCTTTTACAACCTAGTTTTGACATATAAAATCTCTAGGGTCAAGGATATGATGGAGCGAATAATATGCATGGGGAATTAAATGAGGCTTTGATTTTGAACGAGTGTCAATATGCTTATTATGTTCATTGCTTGCTCATTGTTTCCAATTAGTGTTGGTTGTAGTAGCTAAAGAAGTGGCTGAAGTGCATCAATTTTTTAAAGACTTGTCTAATATTGTTAATATGGCTAGTGCAATTGAAATAGCTCATTTAATTTCCATAGATAAGTTAGAACTAGAACGGGTATGAATCAAGTTGGCACTTTACAACATCCCTGAGAATTGGCAGAGTTTTCATTTGAATTGAGTTACTTGATTATTGACAATATATCATGCAACAACCATTATTCCTGAAAATCTAAAAGATATTATACCTAACTATTCCATGTGTGGAGCCTCATAGTGCATATAATAGATTAAGATTGTTAGAGTTCGTATTTTATTTTGCTATGATGAAGGCCATTATAAGGATTATTGGTATTTTCACGTTTTGCAACATCATTCTCAAGATATATTAAATTTCATGAGTCTTGTCTTAACAACAAAAGAGTTAATTCAAAAGTTGAAAGAAGATGGATGGGATGAACTGTTAAATAATATGATATCTTTTTGTGAAACTTGGGATTTAGATGTTTCAAATATGAACCTTGATACATGGTAGGTTGTAGTCGTAACAACAAAGAAGATGTTATAGTGGAGCATCATTATTAAGTGGATATATATTTCATTGTAATAGATACTTAGTTGCAAGAATTGAATAATAGATTTAATACACATGTTTTGAGCTCCCTACTCTTACTGTAACTCCAAATCCCAAGGATTCTTTTAAGTTCTTTGATGTTGAAAAAATTTACAATCTTAAAGTTTTATCTTAAAGATTTTTCTTAACAAGAGAAATAACACTTTCTGTATAAGTTAAGACACTCTGAACTAGATATATATCAACATTCTGAATTGAGAAAAGTATCAACACTTTCTGAACTTTGCAGAAGATTAGTTGAAAAGGGGAAAGTCAGTTATGTATCTATTCATTGATAGATTGATTCATTTAATGTTGACTCTTCTAGTTTCAGCTGTATCTGCAAAACGTGTTTTTCAGCTATAAAAATTATAAAGACTCAGCTTCGTAACAAGATGGAAAATGATTTTTTGAGGAATTTTTGTTTACATTGAGAAAGAAATTGTAGAAAATTTTTTAGTAGATAATATAATTAATGATTTCACTGTGATGAAAAAACAAATAGTACAGTCAAATAAATTTTTTTTAAAAATTTTCTAACTAATTTTTGTTTATTTAGACATTTTGTTTAATTTATTTTTTTACAATAAATTAGTATTGTTTATTATCTCAATGTACAAAATTATAGTATCGTCTATTATCTTAGCCTCCCTTCTTAAGGTTTTTAGCTTTGCCTATATTGACTTAATATGTTAATTGTTCGTAAGTTATGTATAACTTTATATCATTTATATGATGTCTATAAAATTATCATCTTTAATTTGTGTTTATTAATTTTGAATATATATTATCGTTTTATGATATATTTATATATTTTGAAGTTATAAAGCGAATATAAGAAATTTTATTTTTTAAGTTTATTTTTTAAGAAAATCTAAAAATCATATTTTTATATAATTTTTTTTAAATTAAACTTTAATATAATTTTTATGATATTAATATTAATTTATTAAAATAATATTTAAAATGATTTATTCATTGCTTTTGAACATCATATTCTTTTCATACACTCTATTTTATCGCAACATTTTTCACAGCAACCTCAAATGCTTTAATAAAATCTCAAATCAATAATTTTTCAAAGCAAGTTTTCATAATAATTTTCAAACACACTTTTTTTAATTAAAACTTTTTCAAACCGTAAAAACAATACTAAACTAGGCTTTAGAAGACATGAATGATAATTGCATTAGGATTTGAATGTGTTTTTGTAAAATATTATTTATTATCACAGTTTGGAAACTTTTATATGGGTGGGATAGAAATGATTACCATATTTGAATTTAGCTATATTTTGGGGTGTGATGACCCTGTTTTGAGATCCTACTTGTTGCTTCAAGAGCACTTAGTTTCCCTTCTGGAATGGTCAAGTGATCCTGCTTACCTAATTCTATGGCAGTTAGTAACCCATGATCCTACCTACTCTTTTTAGACACTTGGTGTCACATCACAATTGTGGTATTTTTCTCTTTAGGTCTGATAGCCTTAAAAGTTTTGTCACCCTGTAAGGTGTGCCTCCCTTGGCTTGAACTAAAGACCTCTTACTTTAAGAGAGCACCCTACGAGATGAGAAAACCTTGAGGCCTATAAACCCAAAAAAGAATGATAATAATATTATGATGTGACACCAAGCACTCTAATGGGACTACGTATGGTCACAGGTGATACTCAGTGTCTGGAAGTTGATTAGGCAAGATCACTTGATCATCCTAGGGGGATGACAAGTGCTTTCAAGGGAGTTGGCAAGATTACATGCACTCTACCATTAGGCATTGCATGTTAGCATTGTATTTGACCTCTCGAGATTAACATTTTTAACATGAACTTCATCGCTAAGGTAACAATAGTTGTAAGTCATGATATGGAATTTGAATATATTTATAAATTCATGCATTTACATGTTTTTCCAATGTGAATATGAATCTAAGCCTAAATCCATTCACATTGTCTATTTCCTATGTTTTAATATTTGAACCTAAAATTATACTATGGAATCTAAATATTTCGGTAGTAATGGTTTTGTATGAAAAAGTGCTTTTAAAACATGTCTTTTGAAAATGTCCCTTTATTTCTTAAGAAGCTTTGCTACATATGTCTTTAAAATATGTTGATTATGATGGTTAAGGAGATTTATTGCTTATTGTGTTATTACTCATTACATTATTATTTTTAGATATTGACTAGTATCTGCTATATAAATCTTGCTTAGAGAATTAGGATAAAGATATCATTGCTAAAACTTTAGATATTTTGAAACTTTAGACTCATTTACTAGCACTTATGGTACTTCTTAAGTTTAGACTTATTATTTGGTATTAAGTAATTTTGAGACTGCATTCTAATTTCTTAGAATCTTTTATGAATTATGAGTGGAGTTTAAGACTGTCATGAAAATTGAATTTCGACATATATGATAACTTCATAAGCATTTCTTACAAGTGAATTTTAGAATTTTGTAACCTTACATTTTGACATGGCAGATGCCATGTCTTGACTTAGGTGGGTGGTTTGTGACATTGCCAAAATACCATCCTTGACCAAAGTGATTCAACAAATGCATGCATGATATCATTTAATTCACCAAATGTGCCAGATGATACAATCTGGGTTAAAGGCGATAGTTTCTAACCTTTAATTGTAGATGGAAAAGAAAAGCTTATACAAGTTAGAGTGCAGTTTTGTCTTGGTTAATAATTACTGGGTTTCAACAAGTTAACAGGCAGAAAGTTCTGATTGCAAACAAACCCTTGTATCAAGTTTGATTATTGTTGCACTATTTCATTTTTAGCTATCTTTAGCATATATTTATATGTATAAATATTATCCAACATTCACATCTATCATTGCATCTAACTCCTCCGTATGTATAAATTCATAATTGAAATTTAAAATAGGGCATTAACTTTGCTCGCAATACACGTTATCATTCTGCAACTCAACTTCCTATAAAATATTTACTTACGATTGTTAATATTATAAGAAAAGGATTTTGATTCAACCATCAACATTCCATCTTTGCATCACAAGCAACTTAGATGTATTTAAAACTATTTAATACAATATTCATGTTTCATAAAGTGCTATTTTATACCATTTGTATCCCTTTTATATTTTTGCTCTAACAAAATTGAAAAATGAAAATGCAATATGTCAAATTGAAAATTCTTGGGGTTTGATATCAATAAATTTTGTATAATTATTTGAGTTATGGTTTTAAGACTCCATTATAATTCTTTTTTTTTTTAGCTAATGTCAGATGAATCAATAAATTTGAGATTGCTCTTACCAGCTATGTCTACAATGTTCATAAGTTTTAATTACGAGTCTAAGATTAGGGACATAGCATCCTTGATCAAGACTTAAACAATCATATATTAACATAATATATAAAAACATAAAAGTAGGGATGAAAATTTACTCTCTTTTGCATGAATCCAATTCCTGCAAACAGTAATTCGTTATGGTAAAGTTCAATAATGTCAATAAAATAACCAAGAAAGATTAAAAGGAAAGGATGAAATATTTCAATATATAAATATATATATTTATATATTTTATAGAACTCCCATACAAGGTGAAGCATGCATACTTGCACATTACAAAACCTTTTTGGATTTTATTCTATAAATTCCTTTCTCCAATCTTCCTTCAAGGTTCTTGAGTTCTTTAAAGTTCAAAAAGCTAATAGCCTCTCCAAGGATATGCTTGAAGGAACAAACATCATTGATCAAACTTTTCTAGCATAATGAATAGAAAATTTAAGGGGAAAAATTATAGATAACATGCTTGAGTGATGTTACCTTTTCATGTTCTCAACATCACGAATTTGTCATCGGAGTTTCGTGGCTTCTGGCTGGTAGAACTAAGTTCATTTTATAAATAGAGATATAGTACCAAGTTTTAAGTATCAATTTTTAGCTTATATATCAAAGCCTAGATACTTTATTTTAAATTTTTTTCCTTTTAAGTTTCTGTAAAGTTGTTTTATAAGAATTGCATTGCCACATACATATTTAAAGTAATTTAGAACAAGTAATAATGTTACTAGCAAAAATTTGTTTCATTGGAAAAATATATTTACATGTAAATCAAAACAAAGTAACAAGATTATTTCACTAAAAATTGTTTTACTAAAACAACTCTTTTATTAAAAACCTCTTCACTAAAAATCATTTCACAAATGATATTTCACCTAATGTTACTGAACTGAAAAGAAAAAGTAGAAATAACCCTAAAATATTGTAGGATTCTTGGTAATTTCAATATTGGGATGTTTTGAAGAACTTAATTTTGATGTATTAAATATGAAAAATAATTAAAGGCTTTCTTTTTAGATCAAATAATAGACTCCAATGCTCATTATTTAGTATCACAAAAATCTAAATTTTGATCGAACAAAGCATTAACTGAGCATTGTGCTTATTTGATACTTATGCAACTCGTATTTTTGAGATATTTATATATATATATATATATATGAGTTTTAGCAATTCATTAATTTTATGAATTTTTCTGGCCAATCAACAAATTATATCTCTCAAATTCTCTTTACAATTCTCTCGTTCATGTTCTTTTGATCCTTCAACAGTTTTATTCTCCTTTCACTCAATTATCACATAATCTCATTTTTAAAATATTAAGTATTAGGACACATTACATATAATAATTAAAAGATAACTATTTACTTCAATGAACTCATTAATGATTTTTTGCAAAAAAATAATTATGTGATATGATTTTAACAATATGCAAATATATTGAAACCAAATAACTATTTCATAAAATTTATTTTTCTTTTGATACACAATAACAAATCAATGGTGTTTAAAAAGAGGGTTCGTCTTTGATATATAGATAGTGAAATTTTTAACTCCATGAGTGGATGTTAACAATTAGCACATGCCCAATTACTATGTTATTTTTTTAATTATTTTATTATACTCTAAACACTACAAAATTTAACAGTTTTGGGATGACTAAAAGTCATCCTAAAATCTATCAAATTGTCCCCAAAAGATTAAAGAAGATTTTAGTAGTTCCCAAAAATCATCCTATAAAATCATGTCTTTGAAAAATTTTAAAGATGATTATAGAAAATTATCCCCAATCGTCCTTATAATTAAGAAGAAATTTCATTCCCAAAGCTTTAGGGACAACTATCATCCCCAAATTCATAAAAAATCTGAAAACATTTAGGGATTTGTTCGTCTCTAAATGAATATTTTTTAGAGATGAATATCGTTTCAAAAAATAATGTAATGGAAACATCAAAGTTATTTTTAAGGATGAATGTCATCCTCAATTTACATTAAGGACAAATATCATCCCAAAACTTTATCTTAAGTTTATTTTTTTTATTTAACAACATTATAAATTTAAATTTAATAATACATATCTATAAAGAAGAAAAATACTAAGATAATAAACATGAATTTAAATTCATAAAAACTTAAATATTAAATTCTATTAAAATTTAAAATATTATTACAATTATTCATAATAGTGTCTATAAAGTTGTTCTCTATTTATAACAAAATAAAATTTTTTAAAGATGTCCATGTGATCAACTATTCATAACAGTGCAAGAAATAGGAAAACATACGCCACCTATGAAGTTAACAAACACTGAATTTGCGATGCAATAATCAAGTAAAAATGTAAGATCAGATTAAAAAAATAAATAAAATGCAAGTAATAAGTAACATAAGAAATAAAGAATTCACAAAGAAAGTTGTAAAAGCTATTGCTTTCTGATAACAAAAGTCTGACCGAAACTCTATTTTTTATTTGTAAGGAAATATATGCTAGCTACCAAAGATACGACCACTTGCGTATACCAATAATAATAAAGAAAAGATAAAGAAACAAATTTAAGTATAATGAATGAAAAAAAGGCTCAAATACATGAAAATATACAAGTTAGCAAAAATTAAACTAGGGAGATGATATCATATAAGTGAAGTACATTCAATGGTAAGATCCCCCAACACATCCAAAAGAAAACATCCCAAACACAAAAACAAGTTCACTTCTTAATCGTTGAGAAAGGCATTACAAAAGCACTACATTTCTATTCTGTCAATGATAGCCAAATCCAAGTAACATAAATTATAAACCACAAGTACCACAAACTAAAAAACAAGTAACATAAATCAGAGCACTTCAAGTAAGCATTCAATACTTAATTGCTAAACCACAAGTACCACAAACCAGAAAACATTAAAAGTACCAAGAAATTTCTTCACATCTTAAACGAACCAACAATTAGCAATACGTAAAATTTTATGAATATAAAAACTAAGCTGCATTGACAAACTTTAAAGAAAAATCACCAAACAAAATTTTCATAAGTAGTTGGGAAAAATTGTAAGTAAAGCAACTACTTGTAGATTTATATTTAGTTTATTTTTTTCTTTATAAATTATAATTATAGAAGTTTTGGAAAAGATGTTAGTGATAAAGTATCTTTGACAAGGCCTGAACAAAATAAAGAAAAGATGCATTGCATTATCATCAATAGATTTAGATTTCATATAAAATTTTATAAAAGATTTAAGAGAACTCAAAACAATGGAGTTGTTTTTACTTTTTCAACTAAGTTATGATAGTGCTAAGGCTAGTTATCCTATCGAGGGAGATGTTGACTATTATGAAATTATTAATGATATTATTGAGTTAGATTATTATGTCAAGTGGAAAGCCATGTTGCCTCGACAAGATTGGGCTGATGTTAATATTGGTAGAGGTATTGAAAAAAATTAGTTTCTATTTACCATGTTTAATTTCTCTAAAGCAATTTATACTAGTCAACAATTTATTGACGAGCTTTATGTTTTTTCATCTTAAGTAAAATAAGTCTTTTATTCTGAAAATCTGAATAATGTTGGTTGGTATGTTGTCCTTGGTAACACATCTAGAGATTTGTTTGATATAGGAAAAGGTGTTGAACAAAGAATTGAATACTTGCCTTTTGCAAACCAAAACTTGGATGAAAAATATCACTAGTATGAGTACAAAAGTATAGTGGGTTCGCAAAGATGTCGATGAACATAGTTTTGAACCTTGATGAATAAAATGAATCTGTAAGATTATTATACCGTAACTAATCTGTTTATAATATTGCTCATGTACATGTTGATATTTTATTAAAATTTGTTCAGTACATTATTTTTTATTGTGATACATATATTGTTTTATTGTTATACTAACATTATTTACTTAACGTTGTTGTAGAGAAAATGCAAAAAGGAAGGCTATATGTCTAAATACTATTCACATTGTATAGAATTAAAGGTGATTACTAGAGATGCTTTGAAAATGCCTAATCCCCCAACAATGGTTATTAAAAACAATCAAGGCTTTGAGAAATATAAGTGCAGAGACTAAAATTCATATTAACTTGAATGTAGGTATCTTGTTACATTATAGAAGTTCTTATTTATGTTAACCATTATATGATGTTTAATTTTGTTTTCTGCTTTTTGTAATTGATAATAATAGTCAACGTAAAAGTTGAGGTCATACTACTTTGAAAGGGTTATGGACACTACCTTTTGAGAACTGTATTGTCGTCTCAATAAATAATGAAAACTATTCAATTGGTCTGGAACACAACTATCGGCTAGTTTTCTAGGCTTAATTGCTTAAACATGGATGAAATTGCTAGTTCATATGAATCATGATGTGAAGTTACAAATGATGTGAAGGTCTGGAACTTTATTGAGGTAATAGTAAAAATTCTTTGGCATTAGTATTGTATTATCTTTGGATTTCGTTTTTGATTGAAACTTTGTTTAAGTTTTGTTTTAGACGAGATTTTCTATACATATTCTAAAATTAATAGCTTTGTAGTCTTGGGAAAAAAAATGAAGAGATTATAAGCATGAGTTTAAGAAAAAGTATTTCAATCAAAATACTCAACCTGAAGTCATCTTACAAACCATGCGACGTGGTGTGATAAGGTGGCAATGTGAGAAACTTGTTGCATTTTGATATTTAAAGAAAAGAGAGGTAAAATTATGTTTCTTAAATAAGAATAAGGTACTTTCTGTAATACAAATTTATGCAACATATATAATGATAATGTGTATAAATAATTTATAGGAACAAGAATAGGCTGGAGTTTCGACCATTAAGTAACAAAAATACAATCATACAAGTGGATTTAAAATCTTTGCTCGAAAAGCTAATAAAAAATTACTTCAATGTGTTTCATTCAAGTTTATTATATTATATTTGTTTAAATGTTAAAATTTGTTATGATTATTGTTTGTGTAAAGTAAATTGATGATATTATGCTTGTTGAAATGCAGAAGTTGCCATAATACTTGGTTTAAACATCATAATAATTATTTTTATTTTGCAGGAAGTTGAATGAGGGGATAAGATCGAATGAGTTGAACTATTTTGCTTAACTCATATACAAAAAGATGGCTCATATTTGAACGTTGAGGCACAACAAATTATAGTATATTATCTTTATAATTATCTTTTTTATTTACAAATATATTTCATAAAATAATGTTAAATTTATTGTTTTATAGGAAAAAGCAAATGAAAAAATTACCCGATTTTAAAGCTATTGCACTATCAGATAGCTCAATGAATATGCATGATATGGAGAATTAAATTTTCACTATAATTGCAGGAGAAGAAACACATGAATGGGTTCGAGGCCTTGAATTAGGCCTAACACCTTCTAGCTATTATGGATGCAATTCTTAGAAACATACTTCTTCACAAAGCCAATCTACACTTGAAATTCATATCATAAGAGCATAAATGAAAAAAAAAATGAAACATTTTGATGAAATTGAAGTAGCAAGACAAATAATTCGAGCTGATAAAAAGGAAGAAATAACCAAGCTACAACAGAGAGAGAAGAAAAAAAGAAGAAAATATCAGCAAATGTAGTCATAGTTCTAGTCACTATTGAATTTAATGCAATAAAGCATCTCAGCCATATTAGATAATAAAATATCTTATCTTTTCATTTCTTACTCTTTAACATGATTTTGCATATATTAATTACACATGTTGACTATTTTTTAATAAGGTTAATCATATAATTATTTTTAATAGGGTTACTTTTTAACATGAACGTGTTGCAAAAAAAAAATTGTTCTTCTAATTGCTCTCCTTTAACTACTAATGTTTTTAACTTTTGTGCTTAGGGAACTGGCATGGACATTTGCTCCTAAGTGTTAAGAAACATAATAGTTGTATAATGATAATTTATAATATAATTTTATTTTTCATATAATTCTCCATTGTCTACTATAAATTATATGATTTGCTTAATGTAAAATGATAATTTCGTGACAATTATATAGGAAATTTAAAAGAAACTACATATATATATATATATATAAATTTTTTTATATTTAGCAGTGTTCTAAGAAAAAATTGCTAAAAACTTCCATACAACCCTAGAGCAGTCAACATTAACAAAAAAGAAGCTACTCAATATTGTTTATTTCAAAAAAATAAGTCTGCCACTTAGCAGTGTTTTGAAACTCGGTAAATTTAACAACACTATTTTCATTGGTAAAGCTAGCGACGTCAAAAAATGCTGCTAGATCTAAAAAAATTGTGCTAAAAACTTCTTTTCCTGTAGTGTTTAAAAATTTTTTTAAAAAATGAAAAATTGGTTCATTAATATTGTATAGATTTATACACTGTCAATACATCAAATATGAATCATCAATTTAATATGCTTATTTAAGTTGTTTTAGTGGATTTTTTTTAATCATAAAGAAATGTTCCCTATGGTGAGAACTCAAAATATTAGTAAACTCTTACAATGAAGTTTAATAATATCTATATCTATAATTTCTAATTTCTAATCTATGAGATATATAAGCATAAAAGTGAAGAAAAATTGAATTGATGCAAATTATCATTACTTTTGTTATATTTTTAAAATGTCATTGTAAATATTTTTATTATTAATAACATTTATTAATAAGTA
>JBBYHL010014382.1:0-11613 GCA_038381835.1 Adansonia madagascariensis
TAGTATCGATACATGAGGTCCTGTATCGATATAGAGGCTTATGTATCGATACATCTACATGTTGTATCGATACAAATTGGGACATTTTAAATTTTTGGCATGTTGGAACATTGTATCAATACATGAGAACCATGTATCGATACATAAGAACCATGTATCGATACATTCAAGTAAAATTATGAATTTTTTCATATCTTTTGTCCCTGGATACCTTGGACTACGTCATTTGATGCCACATCTTCGTATTTACCTTTGATATGATCCCAAGGTCTTTTTGACATTCTCAAAATACTTTTTTGTTGGGTGACACGATCATTGCCCCCTCTTTCATCCATGTTTCAGATTGCTTAAAAATTAACCTGGACAAAATAAAGTGTCTACAACTGCCCCTCTTTAACCATTGCTGAGAACCAGGAACAGGGCAAAGACAAATAGACACTATTTTATCCGGGGTGGATTGACACTTCTAGAACATTAAGGTTTTAGGTTTTCTAAGGTTTGACCCCCTTAGGTAGGTATAGAGTAACATGGATTTTCGATGTAGGTGCCGCCAGCTTGTGCGGGCTTTGACTTAAACTTGGCACCACCAGTTTATGTGGGCTTTGACTCAGACTTTGGTGGCACCAGCTCGTGTAGGCTTTGACTAGGGTGCCACTAGCTCACGCGGGCTTTGACTCAGACTTAGGTTTCACCAGCTCGTGTGGGCTTTAACTCGGGTGTCGCCAGCTCATGCAAGCTTTGACTTAGACTTGGGTGCCATCAGCTCGTGTGGGCTTTGACTCGGGTGCCGCCAACTCACGTGGGCTTTGACTCAGACTTGGGTGCCACCAGCTTGTGTGGGCTTTGAAAAGGGTGTCACAACTTGTGGGCTTTTGAGAGAGTGCCACGATTTGTGGGCTTTAAAAAGGATGCCATGACTTGTGGGCTTTTGAGAGAGTGCCATGACTTGTGGGCTTTAAAAAGGGTGCCACGACTTATGGGCTTTGAAAAGGGTGCCACTGACTTGTGGACTTTGAAAGGGTGCCACGACTTATGGGCTTTGAAAGGGTGCCACTAGCATGTGGGCTTTGAAAAGGGTGCCACAACTTGTGGGCTTTAAAAGGGTGCCACTGACGTATGGGCTTTGAAAGGGTGCCACCGACATGTGGGCTTTAAAGGGTGTGGCGACAAAGTTTTTGATAAAACTTCTAATACAAGCTCTTCTTAATAGAAGTTCATAACAAAATTTCCTATTAAAAAGGGTTTCGCACTAGTTCTTGACAAAACTTTTGACGAATGTTGTTAACAAAAGTTTTTAACAATAGTCTCTAGACAACAATTTCTCGCCACTAGCACTTTCGACATGAGGTGGTGAGAAGAGAAAGACCTTACCTGAATGACACTGAAGCTTAGAGTTCTTACCAGGAATTCCTTGTAGGTTCAGCAAACCTGGCTTAAAGTGATATTGTAAAAATAATGATGTAAGATGGTAATGTGAATGCATGATATGAAATGCTATCATGATTGCATGATGTGGAGTCTAATACAGGAGATGGCTGCAGTTCTCTTTGTATATCATTCAAACTTTCAAAGGGATGGTGATTCGTCCTTATTCCAACCACAGACCAGAATTTTCCTTATCTTGCTAGGGATTGCAGGTTGTCCTTGCTCCACTGGGGATGTGACCAAAAATTTAGTCTCAAGAATTTGGACTGCCGAGTTTCTCGATTCGAAAGGCTCAATCATTTTCCTGACAAATGGAAGGCATCACCAACAATTTAGAGACTATTCGACTGATCAGGTTGATGTCTCTAGTTTCAATAGGATTCTGATAGAATGCATGGGTCGATTTTGGTTAGCTTAAAATGGTTTTTCTTGAGATATGGCTTATGAAAGTGAGAAATGGTTTAGTGCATGGTCATTCTGAATGGGTGTTTGGACATGAAAAGTGCATAATCTTAATGATTGGGGCATAAGCAGAGTTTCCTGTGCTTTTCTTTTCCTTTCAAAGTAATGTCAAGATGTCCTAATGCATATTTCAGTTGATTATCAAACATTATCAGTTAGATGACAAGTGCAATATGAATTGTATAGGGGTTAAAAGAAATAGGGCAATATTTATTCATGACAACAAAGAGACATAACTCGATATATCTTTTGACAAACAAGTGATAAGGTAGCAAGAAAGATGATCTTTTGGGTGAAAGATGCCTCTGACAATTATGACATGGATGTTTTTTAGGCGCTTGTCAGAATCTTTCTCGAGCAATGAATATGCCTAGTATGAGCTGGTCTTCAAAAGATCTCTAAGATCGTTTTGCATTGTCTTGTAGGTACTCTCAGTTTATGTCCCATCAAAATTGATCTTCTCAAGTTGCCCTTGTAGGTTTTCAACTGTAGTCGGGTTGGTTGCCCAGATGTCTTTTTCGGATTTTCATCTAAACCCCTTTTTATTTTTTTCTCTTTTTTCTTTTTTTTTGTGTTTTTTTTGTTGTTTTTTTTGTTGTTTTTTTATTTGTTTTTTTTGTTTGTTCCTGTTTTTTTTTTTTGAAGGATGCCTTTTTAGGTTTTCACCCTTTATGTGTAATATTTCTTGACAGAATTTGAGTTGACTGGGTTGGGCAAGACATTGCCGTCCATTTCTAATAAGATTAGGGACCCTCCAGAGAAGGCTTGCTTCATGACATACGGTCTTTCCCAATTAGGGGTCTACTTTGCTCGTGCATTTTTGTGAATTGGGAGGATCTTCTTCAATACCAATTCACCTGGGTGAAATTGTCATGGGCGTATCTTTTTGTCATGGGTTCTAATCATACATTTTTGATACATTTGACCATGGCAAATGGCCTTCATGCGTTTTTCCTCGATGAGGTTGAGCTGGTCATTTCTGTTCTTGACCTATTCATCTTTTTCAAGTTTAGTTTCCCTCAAGACTCTGAGATAAGGCATCTTGACTTTGATAGGCAATACAGCTTTTATCCCGTAGACAAGAGAAAATGGGGTAGCACCCATAGAAGTGCGAACTGAGGTCCGATAGGCGTGAAGTGCAAAGAATAGCTTTTCATGCCAGTCTTTGTAAGTCTCGGCCATTTTCTCAACTATTCTTTTAATGTTTTTGTTGGCTGCCTCAACTGCCCCATTCATCTTTAGGCGATAAGGGACAGAATTATGATGCTGGATATTGAATTGTGCGCAGACTGCTTGCATCATTTTATTGTTTAAATTGCTTGCATTGTCTGTGATGACTTGGTTCAAGAGGCCATATCTACAGATGATGTCCCGCTTGACAAACTTACAGACGACCGATCTAGTAATAGTAGCAAACAAGGTAGCCTCTACCCATTTGGTGAAATAGTCGATCGCTACCAAGATAAAACGATGCCTATTGGAAGCTTTGGGAGTGATTAGCCCGATCACGTCCATGCCCTACATAGAGAAGGGCCATGCGGCCGTCATGACATGAAGTGGCATTGAAGGGACATTGATCTTGTTTGCATAGATTTGACACTTATGGCATTTTCTTGCATAATTGATGCAGTCTCTCTTGAGGGTCAACCAATAATAACCCGCTCTCATGATTTGCTTGGCCATCTGATGTCCATTAGCATGTGTACCACAAATCCCTTCATGACCTTCTTTTAGGATCTTTTTAGCTTTAAGAGTGTCAACACATCTGAGCAATAATTGATTGTGACTCCTTTTGTATAAGATTTTTCCATCTAGAACAAATCCCATAGCCAGCCTTCTGATAGTCCTTTTATCAGTCTCGGTTGCATGTTTGGGATATTGCTGATCCTTGATGTAATGAAGGATCTCATAGTACCACGGTAGGCCATCCTTCTCTTTTTTGACACTATGACAATGAATCGAAGTTGTGTAGATGCTCATCTGTATGGGAGCGATGTCCGACTCCTAGTTGACTTTAAACATGGATGATAAGGTAGCCAAAGCATCGGCTATTTGGTTTTCTTCTCGAGGTAAGTGTTGAAAGCTAATATCATCAAATTTTTTCTTGAGCTTTGCTATAAACTTCCCACGCTACATTAGCTTGGCATCGTGAGTTTACCACTCTCCTTTCAATTGGTAGATGACTAGGGTCGAATCACCAAACACCTGTAATATCTTGACATTTCTCTCAATGGCTACTTGAAGCCCCATGACATATGCTTTATATTCTGCGATATTATTCGTGCAATCAAAATTTAGCCTTGCTGTGATTGGATAATGACTCCCATTGGGTGACATCAATATTGCCCCGATTCTATGTCCTAGAGCATTTGATGCTCCACCAAAATACATTTTCCAAGATTGATCTTGGTTGAAGACGTCTTCATCCTTAGAAACGCACATTAGATTTTCATAAGGAAGTCAAAATTTAAGGGTTCAAGGTCATCCGCCGCTCGACTTGCCAAAACGTTAGCTATCGCACTGCCCTTGATAGCCTTTTGACTGACACATGCAATGTCGTATTCAGAAAGTAGGACTTGCCATCTAGCTAGCCTTCCTGATAGTGCAGGTGCTTTGCATAGATACTTGATAGGATCAAGCCTTGTGATCAACCATGTGGTGTGGTATAGCATGTACTGTCTGAGTCTTCTGGCTATCCACACTAAAGCACAACATAACTTTTTGACTGTGGAGTAATTGCACTCGCATTCCATAAACTTTTTGCTTAAGTAGTAGATTGCTTGTTCCTTTTTTCCTGACTCATTATGCTATCCTAATACACAACCCATAGACTTTTCAAAAACTGCCAAGTAAAGGATTAAAGGTCGATTGGGCATCGACAGTACCAACACTGGCAAGCTTGATAGATAATGCTTGACTTTATCAAAGGCTTCTTAACATGCCTCATTCCACTCTTTTGGATTTTGTTTGTGAAGAGAAAGATAGGGTCGTATTTGTCAGTGAGCTAGGATATGAATCTAGCAATGTAGTTCAGTCTCCCTAAAAAGCTTCTCACTTCTTTTTGGGTTTGAGGTGGTGGCATATCCTAAATGGCTTTAACTTTGTCTGGGTCAACTTCAATCCCTTTTTTACTGACTACAAAGCTAAGAAGCTTACCCGAAGTGACTCCAAAGGTACATTTGGCAGGATTCAATTTAAGCTGAAATTTTTATAGCCGTTCAAAAAATTTTTGAAGGTCTGTGACATGCTCATCCTCTTTCATTGACTTGGCAATCATGTCATCAACGTAGACCTCAATTTCTTTATGCATCATATCGTGGAATAGGGCTACCATGGCTTGTTGATAGGTTGCCCCAACATTTTTAAGTTCGAAGGGCATGATATTATAGCAAAATGTCCCCCACATAGTTACAAAAGTTGTTTTCTCCATGTCTTCGGGTGCCATCTTGATCTGGTTGTAGCCTGAGAATCCATCCATGAAAAAGAATAGAGAATTCTTGGTCGTGTTGTCTACCAAAGTGTTGATATAGGGTAGCAAAAAGTTATCCTTAGGACTAGCTCGATTTAGATCCCGATAATCAACACACATTCATACCTTGCCATATTTCTTTGGGACTGGGACTATATTGGTGACCCATTCTGGATATTTGGCTACTCTAATAAACCCTACATCAAACTGCTTCTTGACTTCTTCTTTAATTTTGAGGAGTATTTCTGGCTTCATCCTCCTTAACTTTTGCTGGTTTGCATCCAGGCTTGATGGGAATCTTATGGACCACTATATCAGTGTCTAGTCCTGGCATGCCTTGATATGACCAAGCAAATACATCCTGATATTCCTAGAGTAGGTCTATTAGCTTGGTCCTAGTTGTTGATTTTATTGAGGTTTCAATGTTAACCTCCTTTTGATTCTCCTGAATACCCAGGTTTATTACTTTCGTTGGGTTTTTATGGGGCATGATCTACTTTTCCTCTTGCTCCACTAATCATAAGAGGTCTAGTGGTACGGGGCTTTCTTCAAAATCTTCTTCAAGATCAACTTCACTAATGCAAATTGACTGTTCAAAACTAGTTTTCAAACACCCATCAGAAAAATCCATGTTACTGTCATAGGACACCTGAAAAGGTGAATAAATAAACATTGCAAAAGGCACACACACAACTAAAGGATTTGGATAAAAATAAAGGCAAAAGCATATAGGTGAAAAGGTTGAAAAGTGATACACAATATGGAATGATGTGTGCAAAAGTCATTTTATTGATAATGTTTAATAAAAACATGCCCCTTACATAGGACACCTATCTGCTTTTGGACGAGGGCAGGTGGGTTGTCATTTCTTGACGTTACATAGAACGAGCAGGAAAAGTACAGGGGCTTTCGTCATGACCCCGTCATCAAAATTTGGTCCTAGTTGAAGGACATAAATTTTATGGCTCGGTATCATGGAGATAGAGGTTGTTAAATGCTCTATTTAGGATGACCAAGACATCTTTGGCCTTTTGCTCTTCCGATTGGCTTGGATCAATTTGTCATCCCGAACAAAGTATCTGATGGAGAGATGGAAACATTGTCGGCTTTGGGGCTATTTTTCCAGTAACTAAAATTTATTCACTTCTACTGCAGTCATGGTGGACTTTTAACCTTTTATCTTTTCTGGTTCCTCATGATCGAGGGTTATCGAATCTACTGATGAGACTCTCAGATTCACTCCCTGAGTATCGAGAATGAATTGACTTGCCGCAATAGGAATAAGGTAGATGACTGGTGGAGCTTGAGCAACAGGTGTAGAAATAGGCCGTTGTTCTTGTCTAGTTTCCCCTTGGGCAGGTTCTGGATTGTTAGTAGGGGGACTTTCAACATTTGGAGGATCATTCCTTGTTTCAGCAGTGTTGGCTTACCCTTTTTCTCTTATAAAAGCTGTCATTAGTTTTATAAGTCTTGCCATCTGAGTTTGCATTTCATTTTGTTGACGGAGCATTTGGTCTTGTGATTCCTTAACCATTAGCTCAAGCCGTTCAATATGAACTTCATGATCACTCTCCATGATTTGCTTACGGCATCACGTGTTGTAACGATGCGTGATGTAAGGTTCTGTGTTCCTGATTGATCTCAGAATCCCTTGCACTTTTATGGCCTAATTCCCATATTAGACTTCTTTTTTTAAAAAAAAATGTATTTATTGATGAGCATTTATGATGCGATGATAAGTTAAGATAATGAATGATTGATGCAAGTGCAATGAAAGAAGAAAAACTGGTGAAATTAAATGTGCATATGCATTGGAGATAATTAATTCTTGGAACAGCTTCATCAATAACATCATTCATAGAGTCACAAAAGGGGTTTTTCTTTTACGGAATGATTACATCTGAAAGTATCTGACATGATTACATTGTGTAATCACACAATCAAGAAAACCTAAAAATCATTGCTCACGATCTCCAATAGCTGCGATGTCTCACCTTATAGACTGAGCTACTTCAATCATGTTATCCACCTTTCACTGAGCCATCTGAACTTGTTGAGTGAGGTGCTGATGTTGTTCTTGGTAGTTCAGATGTGCTTGCTCGATTGTCGCTTGCCAATCTAGTTCACGCTGCTCGAAAGCCTTTGTTAGTTCATTGGTATGACCTTGATGATCCTGGAGAGACCATTATAACTCCTAGATTTTATGAATGAGGGCTTCATTTTCAACCCTAGTGGCTCTCGCATCTCGTATTTGGGCCTTGAGTCTTTGATTCTTTCGTTGGTAGGTGGAAACAAGAACACATGCCCTCATGAACTTTTATTTATTGGTTCTGACTTCCTTCTTTTGCTAGTTTAACTCACGATTAAGAGTGGTGACTTCTGCTTCCCATTCGACTGGTGTCTTGCCAATACGTCGGGACTTGTTAGCTTTTCTAAGTGTCACATAATCCTTGGTTAGGCCCTTAAGGTCATCTTTGAAGTGATCCCTTTCTTTAATAACTCGATCCATTTCACCACTCCTGAGATAGATATCCATTTCTAGCTAACCATTTTCCTCCTTAAGTTGAGAGATTTCTGTAGCAAAGGATGCCTTTTCTTGCTCGAACTCCCTCACAAGTAGCTCGATCACAGAAGACAGTTCCTCTATTGGGATTTGCAATGTCTTAGAGTTAGGTAGTAGCAATGGATCGTTGATACGGTGGAGCCTTCATTCTTCGTATCCAGGCGTGGTAGGGCTTCCTCTCCAATATCTTTCCATACAATGGACCTTCTTCCAGGCTTGGAAAGTTGACAGGACTTTTGCTTTATAATTGGGCTCTCCATATTCGAAATCTCAATATCCCAAGTCTTCAAAGAACGGGATTAGTTGCTGGCACTGGAACTGACGCAATACTAATAAAAGAGCATAACTAGTATTTTCCCATAATCCCAAGAGTGGCACACAAGTGTAGTCTCCACATCTGTACACAATTGACTGAGGGAACACCCATGGGGCTCTCCACGTGATTTCTTCCTCCTTGACATTTCTTAATTCCTCGACCCAATGCTTTTCTGTCTTATCTTGATGACATTCTTCCTCTAATGCTGTGGAAAGAGGACTGATCTTGAAGAAGAAATTTTGCCTGACTCTTCCTTTCATAACACAAATATGACTTAGGAGCCATATCTGGAGCAATAAGGCGCACCTGATAAACCTTCATGTTCCCATCCTTTTACAAAAGCTAAAGGCGCGGATGGTTTCGGTGATGATGGTGGAAGCAGGGTTAATGTTGCAACATAGGCGAGAAAAGAAATCTGTGACTGCCGCCTCTACATAACCCAAAGTCTTTGGGAATATAATGAGCCTATAGATTGCCAAAGCATAGACACTTGAGCTTTCTTCAGATTAGAAAGATTCACGATTACCTATGTCAAGCTAGCCCAAGAGATGCATTCGCTACTCCCTTTTAATTTGACATGACTATCAACCCATGCTTTTGTGACTCTAAGAATTTGCCTCAACCTTTTCTTGAACAGAGGAGGCGTTAGAGCCTTGCAGTAAATTCGGTCTGACTTGGCCCTTTCTATATTGAGCAGGGCTATGTACTCATCAATGGTAGGGACTAAATTTTGTTGGTTGAAGGTGAAACATCAGTAGGCTAGATTCCAGAACTGTGTCGCTGCTCGCAACAAGCCATCATCCAACTGAACTCGAAGTAAGAGAGCTATATCCCCATACTTTTTAGCGAAGGCTTCTTTCATGTTGCTATCCCAATTATCCCAAATGTGCTTCAGTTCTCGACAATCATTCTGACGAAAGCTGATCTTGACCTATTCATGCATTTCTGAGATGTAGTCAGACTTTAAGATATCCCCGTCCTGACGTTGGCGGGTTTCTGACCATGTTCTGACATTTTCAAAGGACTCGATAGTGGAGATAAGCTATTGTTCCATGAATGATGCCCCTTGCTGAACACCGAACCAGAACAATTATCCCAAAATGATGATTGTCATGATGGTTATGATGAAATGATGCATGCACCAAAACATAAACAAAGAGAAAAAGAGTTAGTGAAGCATATAGGAGATAAATGTAATAAAAATTTAAGAACATCAAAAGAGAAGAAAAAAAACAAACGTCTTAGCCAAGGTGCCAAGATGAGAGACGGGCAGCATTTCAACATGCCAAGGTGCAATCTACCCTTCGTGAGGTGATGCTATATTTTATTTTGATAAAAAAAATGACCAATAGCAATATTCATTTATCACCACTAGTGCGGAGGCGCGTTAAGCCATTACTCGGACAGCATAATGGCTTACAGAATGAGACATTTTGAATGATGGTTTTTGTTCACCGTCACTTATTTACAAAGGTTAGCTATCGTTCGGGCAGCATAACGGCATGTCTCGATAAATGATAAAAATACAGATGCGGGTGACAATTATATACTCATTGTTACCTATATAATTATGGTAATTAAGAGTAAAGGTTAGGAATGTTTCCCCGAGTGACCCTATTTCAGGTATTCTAGCAGCGTTCCAGTATGGTTTGACATGGTTGAGCTCATAGGGCTAACTATATGAGGTTTAAGTTGACACCTAAATAGGTATTCGAATTGCTCCTCCATCCGGTAAGGACAGTCGAGGGAGCCCGATCCTAAACCCATCATGGGTTTGGCAGAATGGGTTCGATCCGTTGGATGTATTTCCCTATGCAAATGCGAAGGGTTACTCACGAGAGACATAGGTAATTTACATCCAAGAAGTTATTGCCATGCCTATACGGAGGGTTACTCACAAAGGCAGATAGCTCACTTCCACTTAATGATTGGGTTATAACCATGCCATGGAGTTTGGCGGGACACTAATGCACATGCAAGTACGTAATGTGTGATGGGGAAACGAACAAACCTTTTTGTTTACTTTTGTATTACCATTTTTATTAAGCTAATGATTATTCAAAAAAAAATAAGACAATCCTGAAAATCATGTCAAATAAAAGATTAGATGACAAAATGATAAAAGGGTCATGGTTAAAAAATGACCAAAGATCGAAAGAATTGGGAACCTAGAAAGACATGGCTAGTTATTGGCCTAACTCTCTATACTGTCCCCAGTGGAGTAGCCAAGCTGTCACAACGTACCCCAGGGAGGATCCTCGCGGATCTATGGGTGCTACGACTTAAAATATTTTCTTGACTTGGAAAATGTCTTCTTGACCGAGACTTTTCTCTCTCGATGTGATGAGAATAAAAATGTACAGATTCTCGACTTATGATACAGTGAAGGGGACCAAAAGATAAATCACTCATCTTATTGGTCTCAGATGACCATCACAAAATGGCCAACACTTGGAGTAGCCATCGATCATTTCAGGCTAGGCATGATCGGATGCCTATTGAAACTATGTTTTGAGTTATGAAACTCAAAACATCGATCCTGTGGTCTATGTAATGCAAAGATTCACCATTTGGGTTTGGGAGTTGGTTACGCACGATGAGGTATGACCTCTTCACAGTGCCCGAAATCGGTACCTTACTAGCTCTATCTTATCTTGGTTTTGATTCTTTCAATCTTAACTTGTCATTATTTTGATATAACCCCCTTCGAATACATGAATCTTATAAAAATGATCCAGGTTTTGATGAAAAAGATTTAATCTCATATACGCCCCGAAGAGATGGGGAATATAGAGATTTTCAATAAAAATGACCTCTAGATTTTACTTTGAAAATGAAATGTTCCACTTTGGGCACTTGAGAGATACCCACATGGAACATTACCTTTAATTTTATTTGGAAATGTTTTGAAAACATGAATACAAATAATCATCACGAAGAAATCATGTTGGTAAGATAATAAATAAAATAACCTAATATGGATCATTCAATGCAATGATAAAGAAAAGGAATAGACTATTGGAATTTATCTCGCTATTGACATCGATTATCTAGGAATAACCGAATCGATAATTTTCGAGATGCATCTGGGTTTCTTGGTTAAACAAGGTTTGTTTGACATATTCATGGAAATCCGAGAAGGAAAATTTAATTGCAATTGAAAGATAAGGTTGGAGTATCCCTTCAGAAAGATAGGGTTGGAGTATCCCCGTGAATGGAAAATAGTTTTTTTTTAGAAAGAAAGATTTTTAAATCTTGAAAATTTTAAGAAGGGGGTTGGAGTATCCCCTCAAAAGGTCGGGGTTGGAGTATCCTCGTGAATGAGAAATCATTTTGACATAGAAAGATTTTCAAATCTTGACAATTTTGAAAAACGGG
>JBBYHL010014423.1:0-11612 GCA_038381835.1 Adansonia madagascariensis
CTTTTGACTCTTTCTTTTTTCCCTTCGTTTTTGACATATTGGTATATTTTAACTTATTCAGATCTATGGGTTTTATTGCTTTTTAATTGTGCATTTTCCCTCAAAGTTTGCTTTCGTTTTTAATTGTGAATTTTTCCTCAACTTTTGCTTTTGTTTTTAATTGAAATTTATTTTTGCCTCGTGCTTTGAATTGAAGTGATTGTGGTTACATCCATGGTCTGATTCTGCATTTATCTTTTGGCAAGTAGTATTTATGTGATATATTTATTCCCTAAAGTTGGAAAACAAGCCTTCCCTTTTTTTTTTTCTCCTTACAATTCCCATTAAAGCTGTAGTTTTGTTTTGTTTATGCAGAGAACATATGTTGCTTTAGTCTGATTTAAGGAGATTATTCAACCTATTTATATGTGTTTTCTGTAATTATTTTTGAAAGTGTCTAGTGTATCTTGATCTATTGTGGCTTGGTTCCTTCACGCACACTTTAACTTTTAATTTGGAACTTGTTTTTGCCTTGCTATTTCATATCATATTTAGTGCTTTTCTGTACCACCGGATCGTCGTTGGTTGAAGCCCTGTATCGATATTGCTTTTTAATTGCTCATCTTGGCTACCATCTTATCTAATTCATGCATTTTCTTTTTTGATTCTGTTAAATTATTCTTTGGTTATCTCAACTTGAATCTGCCTAGCAAACACACAAAGAAAGATGAGCCATGTCTATCTTCAAATCTCACTTTATGTGCCTTTGGGACAGGATTTCAAGTTTGTCATTCTTTGGGTGGAGGTACTGGATCTGGAATGGGAACCCTTCTTATTTCCAAGATTAGGGAGGAGTATCCAGATCGCATGATGTTGACGTTTTCAGTCTTCCCTTCTCCTAAGGTGTCCGATACAGTTGTTGAGCCGTACAATGCTACCCTTTCCGTTCATCAGCTTGTTGAGAATGCTGATGAATGTATGGTGTTGGACAACGAGGCTCTCTATGATATCTGCTTCCGCACTCTCAAGCTTGCCACTCCAACTTGTAAGTTATGATATATCATCATTCTAAATGCCTAGTGTGTGCATGTTGTCGAATTTCATGACGCAAGTGCACAAGTGGCTTTACCTAACGAACTGCCAGTCTCTCCATTTGTTTTCAACTATTTAAAATAAAATATGTAGTGACATTAATTTGATAATGTTGCTTTACCATCCTGTTCCGGGTCTTTGTGGACAAGAGTGGACAAGAATTTATTATTTATTGGTAGCTTGCTTGCACAACCATTAAGGAATTGCTGGCAGACTATCTGCTATCTATGTTATTAAGTCTTAGTTGGGTTGCTGATAAGTATCTTTCTTACCCAGAGATACACCCACCTTCTGTCCCCACTAACATAAAAGAATGTAATGTGTCAGGAATGTGTTCTTTACTTTTTGTTTCTATGAAATGGGATAATAACTAGTATTTTCTTGTACCGCTTCTTGAAAAATATTGAGTGGCTTCTTGTTACGTTACTCGGACCCAGGAATCGAGTGTGGGTTTTGGATATGAGTATGTGTCCGGCACAGTTATGTTTATTTCTTTCAATGTTTTCTCATGTATTTGGAGGATCTTTAGAGGGTTAAATACCCATACTCATGTCTTGATATGTGTCGGACACGGTTATCGAATACGGGTAGAGAAATGAAATCATAGTAACATAGGCTTCTTGTAATGAAATTAATTTCCAGAATATGCATTGTAAGGTCTCTGTGCTAATGTTCTTGTTGGTTTAACTTGACACAGTTGGTGATCTTAACCACCTCATCTCCGCTACTATGAGTGGTGTGACATGCTGTCTGCGGTTCCCTGGACAGCTGAACTCTGATCTCCGCAAGCTGGCTGTCAACCTTATCCCCTTCCCACGACTACACTTCTTCATGGTTGGATTTGCACCCTTGACATCCAGAGGATCACAGCAGTATAGGGCCCTGACTGTGCCTGAACTAACCCAGCAGATGTGGGATGCCAAAAACATGATGTGTGCTGCTGACCCACGCCATGGCCGTTACCTAACTGCTTCTGCAATGTTCCGAGGTAAGATGAGCACTAAGGAGGTTGATGAACAAATGATTAATGTCCAGAACAAGAACTCATCATACTTTGTTGAGTGGATCCCTAACAACGTTAAGTCTAGCGTGTGTGACATCCCGCCAAAGGGTCTGAAAATGGCATCAACTTTCATCGGTAATTCAACTTCAATCCAGGAGATGTTTAGGAGGGTTAGCGAGCAGTTTACAGCAATGTTCAGGAGGAAAGCTTTCTTGCACTGGTACACTGGTGAGGGAATGGATGAGATGGAGTTTACCGAAGCTGAGAGTAACATGAATGATTTAGTTGCCGAGTACCAGCAATACCAGGATGCTACCGCGGATGATGAGTACGAGGAGGAGGAAGAAGAAGAGGAAGTTGCAGCGTGAGGGAGGTGTCTTTTATAGCTTTTTTCAGATTCCCTGAAATTTGTATGTTGGTTGGGCGATGTTTATGTTGTTGTGTTGAGGGGGTCAAGCTTAGATTGACATCATCATGTATGTATAATGTATGTAATGTCATGGGTCCAGTCCTTGTTTCTTGGATGGTATAATGTATGAAAATTTGTATGATTGTCGTGGGTCCAGTCCTTGTTTCAGGGATGGGTTTTTGTGACTATGCATTTTACTTTTAAGCTGTTTGATATGAATTAATGAATGAATGTTTGTATTTTGTAGAATACTTGCATTTGCATGTTATAATTATAAGATTATTTAGTTTGGATGTGATATTATTTGTCTAAGCTAATATTATTGTTTTATCCAAGGCGTGCAAGGGGCAAAATGTGAGGTTAGAAGTCAGTAGTAAGATAAAATAAAATTGATTTTTGCACCATTTATTTATTTATTTATTAAATAATTCATGTTTTTCTACACTTCATATAACGTAATCCTAAGCGTAAATGATTCGACTTTTTTTTTTTTTTAATTTAATCTCAAATTTCCTTCTAAACGAGTAATTCGACTTTTATTTTCCAAAATTCTTTTTACATTTTTTATATCTAAAATTAGAAAGATGACATTTGAAAAATAAAAAGGATTTATTACAATTTCTTTGCACGTAAGACACGCCTAGTCTTGAAACCAATTCTAAATAAATTCGCTTTATTAAAAAATAAAAATTCAAACTTAAAAATTTTTGAACTTGAAAAAAAAAATCACTCTCAAAATATCCGATTAATATATATATATATATATATATATCCGAAATTAATATGACTGAAATCTACGGTGGTCTCAAGTCAGCCAGATCGAAGTTAAGAAAAATGAAAAATGTAACTTCGATGCGTGCACGGTGTTCCACTTGGCTGGCTGCTGCAAAGGCCAGCCGTGGTGGCAGTACACCTGCCACGTAGCTCTCTATAAATGCCATATCACTCTCTCGGTTCTCAGACACGTGGATTCTTCTCTCACCTTCGTGTCTGGATTTTAATGATTATCATCATATCTGACGTTATTTACTTATGCTATAGATATATATATATATATATATATATATATATATCTCTTTGAACAAACCCACGGGCATATTGATTCAAGTGAACCAACAAAATGAAGGTAATTCAACTCTACTTTTCATGTTACATATATAGATATATGGACTATATATATATATGGAGTTTCAATATGCTTTCCTTTTATTATGAAAAACATGAAGGTATTTGATTCATTCTAGATTTTGCAATATTAGTTTTAAGGTTATTCCAACGGTATATCATACTGAAGTGACTTTGAGTAACATATTCATGCTAGTTTATGTTGTTTCAAGCATTAGATCGCTTAGACTTAGATATGAAAGAGATTTTTGAGATTTAAACTTTAAATCTGTCGGATATTATATTATATGCATGAATTAATTAGATTTAAGTTTAAGATTTTATATAAGTAAGGACCAAAACAAATCTAAGCTTCTGCCCCGCCTTCTAGTGTCAACCAATGCTATGTATTCATGGCCATGGGCATATATATATATATATTGATGTTGTTGCTTGTGAATATTAATTAATTGTTCCATGTCGATCCTACATATACGTAACCATGACAGTCTGATCACCTGCTCCAACACTGTAAAGCTGAGCTGATGTTTATGGAAATTCTTGGCTGCAGAGTGTGAGATATTTTCCAGAAGATATACTCTTAGGTGAGATCAAGGTATATACATATATATACATACATGCATAACGAAAATTTTATTTAACCTGCATTAAGCTCTATGATTTTTACAACTTTTAAATTCTTCTATAGAAGAAGAGATTAAAGGCAACAGAAGATGCAAACTCCCACAAAAGTAAGGTACTACAATGTCACCCTCTTTCCTTGCACTTTAACCTCCACATCGTGTTATCCAGATTCTGGTGAGTGCATATATAGATACGTGTTTGATACAGCATATTTAATTTTTTTTTAATATTTTTTTTTATATATTTGAAAGATGACATTTCATATTCGTGTTCGATGATAAGGTTTTGCTTGATTGGTGGAAAATTTTTTACAGTTGTAAATCCTGATTTAGTTTGAATATCAAAATCTGAAGGAAGCAATGTTCCTTTTACTGTCCTATATTTTAGTTAATTTGATAGTATATATGTATATGTAATTGTAGGAAGAAGAACATCATTTTGCGCGAGCAGATGAACACGAAGTTGAAGATGAAGAAGACGGTGTGGACGAGCCGCACGTGCCGCACGTCACACATGGTTATCATTTGGTCAAAGGGAACATGGATCATGGAATGGAAGATTTTGTTGTTGCAGAAAATAGGAGAATCAATGGCCATGATGTAGGACTTTATGCAATTTTTGATGGCCATTCGGGTCGCGATGTTGCCAAATATTTGCAAAGTCATCTCTTTGACAAGATATTGAGCCAGGTAATATGGACTTGTATACTGCCATTTCCCTATTTCAGTTGGGTAGTCATAGTCATAGTCATAGTCATAGATCGTTTTTTTTTTATTTTCTGATAGTCTGATTTCTGGAGAAATCCGGAACAAGCATCCAAAAGAGCGTATAAAGAAATCGATGATGAGATTTTGGAAGATGTTGCTCGTTCAAGAGGTGGCTCGACTGCGGTTACTGCGATACTAATCGATAGAGAGAAGCTAATAGTGGCTAATGTTGGTGATTCTCGGGCAATCTTATGCCGAGACGGTGGAGTGAAACAATTAACAATAGATCATGAGCCACAAAAGGAGAAAGAACTAGTTGAAAGCAAAGGAGGATTTGTGTCAGAAAAACCAGGTAATGTTGTCGAGTCCGATGTTACTAGACTCAAGATTCGAATGACACGGGGTTATTTAATTTTTTTATATTTATATATCATATTTTTATATTTATGTCTGAATATGCTTTTTGTGTTCTTTGCCCTGGCTGTCTAGGGAACGTTCCTAGAGTGGATGGGCAGCTGGCGATGACAAGGGCATTTGGAGATGGAAAATTGAAGGAACATATAACTTCAGAACCCGATGTGAGAATTGAAATGATTGATCCAAATACAGATGAGTTCATCATTTTGGCAAGTGATGGCCTTTGGAAAGTAATGTCAAATGAAGAAGCATTTGATGAGATTAGTGAGTTTGATGATGCCCAAGAAGCATCCCAATTACTGATCGAAGAAGCATTAGCTAGGGGAAGTCAAGATGACATCTCTTGCATTGTTGTAGCTTTTCACTGATCATGTTTCTTTCCTTCACACTTTGATAATTTTCTTTTCTCAGCCAAACAACACAATATAATCTATCTTCATTTACGTACATTTCAACTTTTCACTTTTTCAGGCATATTTGACAAAATATATTTGATATATAACTGTATTTTGACATTTATTTCGACTTTGAGTAACAATAACATAACATCGACGCTTATTTCGACTTCGAGTAAGAGTAACATATTTATGTGCCATAAATATAAATAAGTTTATTTTCTGTTCCTAAAACCTAGTATCAAAAGAGCCTAAATACAATTTGTTTTTCTTCCGCAATTTAGCAGTTCAAAGCAGAAGCAAATGGCGTACAGTGATGAGTTTCTTTGGTATCATTCATAGCGAGGGCAAACCTTTTAGCTAGGACAGTCATCTCACACTTGAAGCAAGCTTTCCGTTGGCATCGATGTACATTATCTCAGTCTCGAAGCGTCGTTTGCATCGATGTCTTGAAATCCAAGAGTCACGGCTCGTTTGCGAGTATGGGCCAAAGGGCCCTGATCAATTTCAGCCATGTGTGGTCACATATGGGCCAAGGTTTCTTAAGCTTTCTCAAGCTTTCTCAGTTAGAGATTTTACGTAGATTTTTTTGTTGATCAAGTTGGTTTGAATCAATTAATGAATCAAGTGATTTTAGATTTTTAAATATTTACTTATTCTAAAATTAAAATTATTTTTATTAAGATCATTTTTGATTATAAATTATATATAATATTTAAATTAATTTATTCAAATCATTATAAGTTTGAATCATTTTAAATTCGGGTTAATTAAATTTGATAATTGAATTTATCGGGTATAGTTATTTTGAGTTTAAGTCATTTCAAATTAATTGTTTAGGATTATTAACTTCCCTGATTAAATTAAATTAAATCGAATTTAAATTCATATTTTTTTATTTGAATCCAGATTGACAGATCTATTTTACAACCATATACTTAAAAGAAAAAATCAAGAGACACCCACCATATATCATTACAACAAACATTAGTTAAAAATTATTTTATTATCATTTTATGAACATTATTTTATTATTATTTTAAGAAAATTTTTTACATTTTGTACATTTCTCTAAGATTAGTAAAAAAAAAAAATGTTGACCAACAATTTTTTCACATTTAATAATATAATATTAACTTCTAAAAATTTTTTCACTTAATAACTTTTACCTTCTCATTTAAAATTATCTTCTCAAAATATGCATATAAAATTATCAAATTTTTTCCCAAAACATGCATAATAAGCGTGTGTGTATATATATATATATATATTCGCGACTCCTTAATAATTTCTTCATTTGTAAAGTTTTCTAGTATTTTTCATTTATAAGTCATTTTAGTAAAAATAATATAAATGTATAAAGATTAAAAAATAAAATTCTTATAAATTAATAAATATTAATTCATTGATAAATGAGTATTTTATTTATTCATAATAAACCATTTTTAATTTCGATAAAATTAATTTTTTTTATAAAGGTTTTACCATAAATATTAAATTAAAATCTAAAGCCATCGTTTAACTTGAATTTATAAGTTTCCATTAATACCCTCATTGGCTTTCCCTCCCAGTGCTACTAGTTCCCCCTCCGATAAGTAAAGTGAACACGACGCTCAAAGACCTTTTAACACGCAGTCGCAGTGATAGAAAAAAACGAAGCCCAAACGCCAAACAGAAATTCTATTCGCCATTTTTGCTCGGAGGTACGATATTTATCCTCAATTTGAATTAAATTTATTTATTTTTGGGTGAATCCATTGCTTTTATTTTTTCCTTCAAGTTTGGTTTGGAATTTATGTTTTTTTTTTTCTTTTTTCAGTTTCAATTTTTCAGTAGATTGAAGCTAAAGTAGTTAAACTTAAAGCACCAATCTTGCATTGCTCTTTCTTTGCTTTGATTCCTTTTGTCTTTTAATCTTTAAATTTCAAGTTGAGAGGCATCAAAGAATGAGCAATTCTTCAGCTTTATCTTTTCTATGGAATTTCTCTTTATTTGCATTAAAACTTTCAATTTAAGATGCTTCAATTTTCATTTTTATTAGTTTATAAGAATGTTACTTTTGATTTTTTTTTTAATTCTTTCCAAGTAATTATATATATATATTGAGGTCTTAAGTTGTTACATTATTGGCTAAATAAGATTTTTTTTTTTTTATGAAGTTTTTTATTGCAATATTTGCTTTTGGGTATGATTTTTTTTTTTGGTACAGAATTTTGTGTATGCTTATTTATTTATTTATTTAACTTTTTCCTTAATGTTGAGCCATGTTTTGTTTAAATTAATAAAATATCTGGAGTTTTGTAGGTTTCTATACGAATCTTTGAGTTCGAGCCAAAGTTATTTTGTTGATCCTGTGTTATGTCTATTTCCTGTATTCTTTGTTCTGTTTTAGCTTGTTCAGATTGTGCCATTGGTAAACTGCAACTCTGATTGAGTAGTTTTTCTTGCCATTTTATTTGCATATTTAGCATTTTGATGAACTTTTATTTTTCCTTCCAGATTTATTTATTCAAACACCTGGAGGTCACATGGAAACAGGAGGATCATCGGCACAGGCAATAAAAAAGCCAACTCTTACACCTAAGGCTATCATACACCAGAGGTTTGGAGACAAAGCCTTTTATAAGGTAGAGGAAGTAGCGGAACCTACTCAAAATGGATGCCCAGGATTGGCAATTATTCAGAAGGGTCCCTGCCTTTACCTCTGCAGCTTGGAGCTTCCAGATTTTTCTGTTGTGTCTGAACCCTTTAAGAAGAAGAAAGATGCCGAGCAGTCTGCTGCTCAGATGGCGTTGGAAAAGGTTGGCATCACCTTCCTTTACCATACTGATTTCCTCATAAGTCCAGTTTGATAGACGTGCCAGAAGCTGCATTGATGATTTCGTTGTGAGTTTTGGTGATATGTTGTGGAGTATATAGTGAAACTCAAGAAAAAAATGAACATTATGCTATTTGCAACTGTTAAATAGGTGTTCCTTAGTTTGTTGCTAGGATTACGTGAGTTAATATTTGCTAACAAGTTTGGTAGCCTTAAAACCATGAGTTTAAAATAAGCTTTTCTTGATGAAATATTTGATGTTATGTTGAATTAAATTCAGAAAGGTTTAATTATAATTTTTTTTTTTTACTTGACCCATAGGTCAAATTTTAATTTGGCTACTTGTAATTGAAAAGTGTGCAATTAGGTATTCAAATTATGCTTATGTTAACCATTTTGCGCGCAAGACTCTAACCATCATTCAATTAGGTTATGTGTCTGATGCATTCAATAAAATTTCAACACGTGTCCAAAGATTTCCTTTTTTAATTTTTAATTTTTTTCTATTTTTATTTTTGAAATTAAAATAAAAGAAAAATGAGAAATAGTCATATAAAAAACTGAGGAGAGAGGAGAGGAAGAGAAAGAAGGGAAGAGGCTTGGGAGGGGGAGTCCGATCAGTGCTGATATGGATGTTCCGGCGGCAGATCCTTGTTAATCTGACCGCAATACCAATCTGCCTGAGGCCCAATCAAATCAACTTAAAAAATTATCATTAATTTGTCCAATTAACGCTGTCACTTCTTTTTTCATCTTCTTTAATTTCTTTATTTCGTTAAAATTGCAGCTTGGGATCCATCCTTCTACAGATAGTCCCACAGCAGAGGAAGCATGGACAGAGTTGATTGCTCGTGTCAAATTTATATTCTCAAATGAGGTTGGTGGACTATTGTCTGTTTGGTGTGTGTCAGCAATGGCATGGATTTGTAGGCATGTTTATGCTACTTCTATTTTTTCTTAAGCTATACACAACTAATCACCATGACACATGTAAACATGGAATTGTCTGTGGATTTTTATTCTTGTTTTAGTGTACATCGAGAAATCATCTTTTCGCATTGAACTGCATAACTTTCTACCAGAATAGAAGAAGGATTGCAGATAACAGTTTATGGCATTTATCTTACCCTTGCTTGTGGGGAGCTTGGGAAAGATAACTTTTCCTGACCTACGTCCAAATTTTACATGAGCAAGTTTGAAATGTATTTTTTTTTTTAAAAAAAAAAAAGACTTCATTGGCTTCCTGACTCATCTTTAGCAAAGTGAGTTTGATAGAGTAGTGTTCCTCTTCACCTGGCCTTTTCCACTAGTCCTTTCTACAAGCACAAAATATTTAGTTGCAATGGCCAACTTTTCTTGACTCTGCGTTATTCACTCATTTGTGAAGGTTTTTTCATCTCTTTATCATGCATTTATGTTAATTTTTATCTATTTTTTTTAATATCATGAGGGCATACTTCTATTGCTTTAAATTAAATCATTTTTCATTCTGATCTTTTCTACATTTATATTTTTCATCTTTGAATAAGTTCCTTTCAGCTCTTCATCCTCTGAGCAGTCACTTCAGAGCAGCTGTACACAGAGTTGGTGATCTTAACGGTTCAGTTCCTGCTTCCGTAATTGCTATGTGCGATGGAAAACCTAATAGTCTCTGCAAAATAATTAATCCTACAGCAGAGTCTCATCCATTCTTGGTCTTATCATATATTATGAGAGCTGCTGCTGGATTACCAGATTTAGTGGTTATTCCTGAGGGACAGCTTTCGATTCGGAGGAAAGATCCTTATCCTCCTGAAGTCATAGAATCATCAGTATCTCAACAATCTGGTGTTGCTGAACGCATAATGACTATGGCTATGTATCTACCATGCTCACCTGAAAAAGCTGTTGAACCAGTGATTCTTAATATTTCATCAACAGCTTATTACCTTGACATTATTGCTCAAAAACTTGGATTATCAGATGCCAACATGGTTTTGATCTCAAGGTATGTTGAAACTGTTATATGATTGATGATGCCTGCAAAAGCAATTCTATGTGTGAAGCATGCTTCATAAAGATTATCTGTCCTCTGTAAAGAACTAACTGTCATTCATTCTCAACAGGACTATTGGTAAAGCTTCATCTGAAACAAGATTTTACTTTGCTGCTCCCAAGTCATATCCACTAGATATGTCATCTGATCTTTTAAATTCTAAAGTTGGTACATTTGGAGGACCTTTGAATGCAAGGGCCAGCTACATTTGTGGCCAAGATATATATGGTGATTCAATTTTGGCATCCATTGGTTACACTTGGAAAGGCCAAGATATTTTTCATGAAGATGTCACCTTGCAATCATATTACAGGTTTCTTCTTCATTGGCATATAAAATTTCTTCTGATACTATTTCATCTATTTAAGCTCTTTTTTTTTTTTTTTTTAATTTTTTATCTAGGGGTTCAAATTAGTTCACAGTGCTTGTGAAACCTCTGGATGCAAATGACTTAAGCCGAGCTAAATCTCTTACCTTGATTTATTTGAAGGGCTTAGTATTCAAGCTCAAACTTATCTCTTAAAGTGCTTTCTGTTATAGAATTCAAGATCAAACGATGGGAAATTTTCCAAGTTCCTGCTCGGCTTAGGTCTTCTTATGTAATCTCTCTAGCTTATGTGAGCACAATATTAACTCAATGCACTGAGCTAAGAAAGAAAGTACCAGTCACTGACTCTTTTAATCAACTGCATTTCAAAAATTTCCAAAATCACTAATACGCAAATGTGTAAATGAAATTTCAATATAAATTTCCTCAACAAAACCAGTGATTGGATGAAACCACTTTATTATGCTGTTGCTTTGGCAAAATTTTCAAAGTATTTAATTTCCTTAAAAACCGAAGGAGCAAGGTGTCAATTACCCTGGAAAGCTTTTCATTAACACAGTTACATAGTAAAGCACAAAGAATGCTTCATTGACTGGTGATGAAATATCAAGTTGTTGGAAGAAGTAGGAATCCGGGGGGGGGGGGGGGGGTTTTTCCCTCCAAGTGTGAGCCAAACCCTT
>JBBYHL010014444.1:0-11611 GCA_038381835.1 Adansonia madagascariensis
TTAGCTTCTACCCATTTTGTGAAGTAATCGCAGGCGACCAACAAGAATTTTTGTTGGGCAATCGCCATAGGGAATGGGCCCAATATGTCTATTCCCTAGACACACAATGGCCAATGACTGAAAATTTGTTTGAGTGCCTAGGCTGGCTGTCGGGGAATAGGGGCAAAACGCTAGCATTTATCACATTTTCTGACAAGAGTGGTGGCATCTTTTCGCATGGTAGGCCAGAAGAATCCTTATCGCAGGGCTTTAAGAACCAGTGCCCGTCTACCAAGGTGGTTATCATAGACAGCCTCGTGTATTTTTTTTAAAATGTAGGTTACCTCAGAAGGGGTAAAGCATCTGAGTAATAGGGGAGTGAATGACTTTTTTACAAAGTGTCATTGAGATTTATGTACCTGGCTGCTCGCTTTTCCAATCGCCTCTTTAGAATTGGGTCAGTTAGAGCATGGTTGTCTTTGAGGAAGGAGATAATTGGTGTCATCCAATTGTCTTCAGCATCATCTGTAATATGATGTATGTATCTATCGTAGCTTGGTGTCGGAAGGCACTCGAGGAAAATCTTTCCTTTAGTGGAGATATCAATGGCGCTAGCCATTTTGGACAGGCTGTCAGCCCTAAAGTTATCTTTTCTGGGTATCTGCTTGATTGTAACATGGGCAAATTTTTGGGAGAGGGTGGCGACCACTGTGTGGTATTTGGCGAGTAGCTCGTCTTTAACATCGTATAGCCCATTGATCTGGCTAGCTACAAGTTGAGAGTCTGTATAGGTGACTAGGTTACTGGCACCCAGTGTTTTGGCTAACTTCACGCCGACGATTAAGGCTTTATATTCGACAGCATTGTTGGAGGTAATGAACTGAAAAGATAGGCCATACTACCATTCATGACCTTAGGGGTCAAGTAGGAGGACTCCTGCTCTACCTTTTGCTTTGCCTGAAGAACCATCAACAAAAATGTGCCATTCATTGGTTTCAAAGTTTGAGGGGCGGTTACTTGGAGTTTGTGCATGATCGTCTGTTTGAGTGTGATATGGTGGTGGTTCTTTCAAAACTTTAAAAAAACATTCGACAATGAAGTCGGCTAGTGCTTGCGCTTTAATGGTTTTCTTGGGACTATAAGTGAGCCCAAATTCACTAAGCTCAATACTCGAACGAATTAGCTGCCCTACGGAGTCGACTTTGAGGAGGATGTCTTTAAGTGGCTGATTGGTGAGAACAGTGATGGGGTGCACCTGAAAGTACTGTCATAACTTCCTCGCTGCAATGATGAGGTCGAAGGCCAGTTTTTCTAGCTTGTTGCAATGAAGTTCACCAGCCTGGAGTGTCCTGCTAATGTAATCGATGGGGTACTACTATTTGGTCTCTTCACGAACTAAAACGGCAGTGACGGTTTCATCTGATGCGACTAGGTAAACAAAAAGTTGCTCCCCATGCTTTGGACTGGCAAGTAGTGGAGGGGTGCTTAAGTATAACTTGAGTTGGTCGAAGGACTGTTGGCATTCTTCAGTCCATTCATATCTGGTATCCCTCCTAAGCAGTTTGAAGAAAGGTAAACATCTCTCAGCGGATTTGGAGATGAAACAGTTGAGTGCAACTACTCACCCAGTCAAATGTTGCACTTCCTTTGTGGATTTTGGGAGGTCATTTGCATGATTACGCTGATCTTTTCAGGGTTTGCTTCAATGCCTCTAGAGGAGATCATAAATCTCAAAAATTTTCCTATGAACACACCAAATAAACATTTTAAAGGGTTAAGTTTCATTTTGTACTTACAGAGTATGTAGAATGTCTCTGAGAGGTCATTGAGGTGTTGATGGAGGGAGGGGCTCTTGACGAGCATATCATCCATATAAATTTCCATTGAACGCCCGATTTATCTTTTAAAAAGCTTGTTGACCAAGCATTGGTATGTGGCACTTGCATTCTTTAAGTCGAATGGCATGACTTGGTAGCAAAAAGTGCCATTTTCGATTATGAACTCCGTTTTATCTTCGTCGCGGGGATCCATCTTAATTTGATTATCCTGAGAAGGTGTCCAAGAAGCTTAAGAGTTTATGGCCTACGAAAGCGTCAACCAGTCGATCAATACTGGAGAGAGGGTAGTTGTCCTTTGGGCAGGCTTTATTTAGGTTGGTGAAGTCGACACACATTCACTATTTCCCAAAGGCCTTTTTGACCATGACTACGTTGGTAAGCCAGTCAGGATATTTGACTTCTCTAACATAACTGGCAGTAGCAATTTGTCCACTTCTTCGCGTATTATGTGAAACCGTTTCGAAGCGAATTTACGTTTCTTTTGTTTGATCGGTAGGGCTCGTGGGTCAATGTACAGTGAGTGCATGATGATGGTTGGGTCAATGCCTGGCATGTAAGCTGCAGACCAGGCGAACACGTTGGCATTCTTCTTGAGGAATTTTGTAAGGAAACTCTTTTCTTAAGCGTTAAAAGAAGAGCAGATGCTGGTGGCTAATTCAGGATCTGAGTCGTAAAGAGCTAGCTTTTCGGTTTCTTCGACCGGCTAGGGCTTCTAGTATGAAAACCATCTCTGGCATCTAGTAGCTCTAGGGTGATTGCTTCTGGTTGTGCGGGCGTGATGGTGTGGACCGACGGTTCAGCGTTAGTGTCACAGATGGCGGTCGACTGGCGTGTGGCCAGCTCAATCGATAATAGATGGCATTGGCATGTAGTTCGTTGATTAGATCGCATGTACCCAATCCCTGTCAGTGTGGGGAACTTGGTTGTTAAACAGTAGATCACGGTGACCATTTTTATCTTTTTCATCAGAGGTCGGCCTAGAATTGCGTTATAGGTAGAAGGCTGGTCGATAACTAGGAAGTTAACCAAAGCGGTCACAGTGTGTTCCTTGTTGCCCATTGTTACTGGGAGTGTGATCGTCCCCTTGACTGGTAGTGGTTGATTGGCGAATCCATAGATTGGAGGTGAAAGGGTCAAGTCGCCCGCACTAAAACCCATGCGAAGAAAGGCATCCCACTGCAGAACTTTCATGGCACTACCGTTATCAATAAGGATTCGGTGGACTTGGTAGTTACCTATGGTGGCAGAGACGACAATCGGATTGTTCCTGTGATCGGGTAAGAGCTGTGAGTCAACGTCATCGAAACTGATCGCCCAATCGGTTTGCTTGATGTGTTTGGGAGCTATGTCGACCGCCATGATAGAGCAGAGGCAAGACTTATGCTTTGACTTGTTGGTGGCCCAAGTCTTTGCTGGACTGACAATCATGTTTATGATGCCGACGACAGGACATTTGGAGATGGTCTCTCGGCGCTCATTTGGGGATCGTGTGTGATCTTTAGTGTATGGTTCTTTCTTTACAAACTACCTGATCATGCCTTTTCTTATTAGTGACTCAATGGCATTTTTCAAGCTAAAGCAGTCCTCAGTTACGTGCCCGATATCATTGTAAAAATTATAGCATTTTTTAGGATCACGCCTGATGCGGTCCTCTTCCATCAGGGACGGGCGCTCGATGAGCCCTTTTTTCATTATAGCATTGAGAATTTGAGATCTGAGGGCCGTCAGAGGCGTGTAAGACTCGTATTTTGCATGCAGAGTGGACCATGTTCGCTTTCGGTTAGGGCTATGTGGTGATGCGGTGGCTGGTGCTTCCCTCTGGGGTTAGACTCCAGGGTAATCGATTAGCCGATTAGGCCTTGGTCCTCGCCCTCCTTTCTGTTCGAGGTCTTAGGTTTTCGTTCTTCGGCTCGTGATTTCTATTTATTCGGCTTTCGCGTATTTTTGTGCCTTCTCATAAAGCTGGTATAGCTTTATGGGCTGGGCATCGGTTAAGGCATATTTCAGGTACTTATAACGAACGCCAGTGGTAAAGGCTTGGATGGCCCATTCGTCATTCAGGTCCTGGACCTCCAAGGCGGTTACATTGAAACGTTTGAGGTAATCGTGAATCGTCTCATAGTGGTTTTCTTGATCACCATTAAGCTAGCAGATGTTCTGGTGGCTGTTCTGCAGCTACTAAAATAGGCGAGAAAATATCTTCCTAGTTGGTCAAAATTTGTGATAGACCCTGGATTCAAGGAGTACCACCATGTTCGTGGTGGGCCTCGAAGCGTTGTCGGGAAGATGCGGCACTGGATGGCGTCCGATACATCGCGCAGATTATGAAAAGCATAAAAATGGTTCAGCTAGTCAGCTAGATCGGTTTTACTATCATAAGTGTCAGGAGAAAGCTTGACTTTCTGAGGGACCTGTACCTGACGGATGTCAGGTAAGAGAGGGTTGTGCTCGTCGATTAACCATTCTCAGTTATCTTTTTGTGGTTCACGGAGCTCTTTGATCTCCTATTTCAAGGCCGCTACTTGTTAGGCGAAGTCTAAAGCCGAACTTGGCATGTGATGCCCACTTGTATGATGGGAGGTTTCCTGCATCATGTGCCATGAAATAGGCGTAGAGCAAGAGCTTTCCTCTACCATCGGGCGGGTGGCTCGGTCAGCTGTAGCATGCCGTTCTTAGATGTCTGAGTTTGGGTTGTTTACAGTGTGTTGGTTTGGGTGATCAATGTGTTGTGTGTTTTGGCAATTGGTTTAGGAGTTGATAAGCTGTGCCAACTGGATCTGAGATTACTGGATGGTGGCCAGTTGGCTGGCCATGGCTTGAAATTGCTCTTGGTAATGCGCATGGTAGTCTAGTTGGCTAGGTGGTGTAGGTGTACTGAATTGAGTAAAGGGAGGTACCGGAACGTCTAGAGGTGCATGTAAAGTGTTTGGGGTAATGCTGGTTGTTAGAACTGTGTTGCTGGGGCCTACAGGCTGGTTAAGGTGAGGAACGACGGTGGCCATTAGTGAGATTAGCCCCAGTAGGTTCTGATAGTATGGTAGTGGCGAGTGGGGCAACCACAAAGGGAGTGAGATAGGTATTTGGGATATTTAGGTATGCAAGGAGCTGGGTATTGCTGGGGTTGCCAGAGTTGCGGTATGATTTGTCACTTCTGGTGGCGACGAGACATTTGTGGGGTGTTAGCACTCCAGTCAGCCATGGTTTTCTTTTCGACCGGCTTCCCACAGACGGCGCCAATTGTTGATGCTCTCTTTAAGAGTATCAAAATCGAGTGTAACCCTGCAATACAAAAAAGGTTAGAAGGACACCGGAGTTTATGCTCCGGGAGCCCTCTCCAATGGTTTTCATAATGGCACTTTGTATAATGGTATGGATATATCTGGGCATGGAAAATCCTTACCTTTGGGCTTGTTTGCTCCTTTTATAGGTGTTTGCTTGGAGACATGGTGTCAGGTGATTTGATAGCGACATGACCAGCGCCGAGCTAAATGTTAGGCTATGGTGCCTCGTGGTCGGCTTCGTTAGTCGGCCGCCACTCAGAAGATGTCAACTTTGTAATTAAGTCATTGTCGGAGAGGTCACATCATTGTCAGGTGCTATTTTGGGCAACCGCTTGTATGGTATTGCCTGGACGTGGAGGAATTATTGTCCGGTATTATTTGGTGATCGCCTGCACGTTGTTCGGCGATCGCAATAGGTAGAGGTATAACAAGCTCCTAATCATTCCACTAGCTTGTGCATTATGCTGAACCATGACAGATTATTTCTATTAGCTGAAAATTTTGGCTGTTACTATTGCACCATGGGATTGTAAGAAGATTAAGGTCAGATAGTAGAAGAAGAATGGAAGGTAATTGGGATATTTCATGAAGGTCATTTTGGTAATCACAATTTCTTTATAGTTAAATCTTAGGTTTTTATTTCTCTCAATGTAACAATAATTTCTTGTTACTTTTTTAAAAATAAAATCTACATGGGCTTAAACTTAATTTCCTTTCAAAGAATTCATGGGGACTGAACGAAGGCCAATTATTTATAGGGGAAATTTAAAAAAAAAATTGATAATTATTAAAAAAGGGTAAAAACATGAAAATAATTTTAAAGAAAAAATAGCAGTTATTGTAATTACTAATAAAGATATTGTAATTACCTTTTTACTCTTTATTTTATTTCGTTTTGCATGTTTTTTTCTTAGTAAGGGGAGTCCGTTCCTTACAAAGGGAACTGGCCCTCCAACGAATATGTATTTATATAAATTATATATAAATTATATATTAATCTATTTAAAAATAATAAAAAATTAAAAAATATTTTACGTTAAATCCTAAATTTATAAAATAAAAAATATTATACATTAAAATATATATTATAATATATTATATAATAGTATATAATATATATTATATATGTGTTAATGGGAAGAGAAGTTTTGGATTATTAAACAAAAAATAAAAATATTTATATTAAATTCAAAATTATTTTTGAAAAAATTAAAAATAATATATACTATATATAAATTATGTAATACAATATATATTAATATATATTATATGATAAAAAGTAAAAAATTTTATATTAAATCCTAGATTACTATTTAAAAAATAAAAAATAAAAGATATTTTATATTAAATTATTTGAAAATAATAAAAATAAAAAATTTATCTTGAATTATTATATATGAAATAATAAAAATTAATTATAATAAATATATAATATAATATATATAACATATAACATATATATTTTTATTATATAATATACATTATATGATAAAAATAAAAAATATAATCATAACTAAATGTATAAGTACTTATAACTAAATATACAAATGAACTAAACTAATATATTTAATTTTTGATATATATTGATATATGTTTTAGTAAATGGAAGGTTGGTTCTTATACGAGGGGAACAAATCTCTAATATATTTTATATATAAATTATATATATTAAAAAACTATTTAAAAATAATAAAAAATAAAAAATTTTAATAATAACTGAATGTATTGGTTTCTCTCATTGTGCGCATTAGTTAGGCATCAGATGTGACAATCATGTAAGATGTATATATACTAATAAGTTAATGTACATTTGACTATAACACATATTAAGCGATATGCATATAACAAAATGTGTTTATGCGTTAGATGTGCGAAGGAAACATTAAAAGTCAAATGTTAGTATGTATATGTATACGTACGTATGACAATAAATGAATGTACAGATCATCATAATTGAATGAGTTTAACTAAATGTACGAATAACTATAACTAAATGTACAGATGACTACAAATGAATGTACAAGACTGTAAAACCGAATCTACACTAAATTATATGGTCATGAACCGTATCAAAATGTTATAGAGCAATGCTACAGATTAATTGGATATCAGACATGACAATTATGTAAGATGTACATATTTTAGTAAGTAAGTGTACACTTGACCATAACACACATTTATTGGTATGAGCATAGCGGAATGTGCTTATGCGTTAGATGCGTGTAGGAAACATTAGATGTCAAATGTTGGTACTCATAAGTAAATGTACATATGATGATAAATAAATGTATGGATCACTGTAATTAAATGTATGAATGAGTTTAGCTAAATGTATAGATGAGTAGAAATGAATGTATAAGACCCTAAAACTGAATCTATGATAAACCATATGGCCATGAAGCATATCAAAATGTCAAAGAGCAATTTTGCACATTAGTTGGACATCAGATATGAAAATCGCGTAAGATGTACATATGCTAATAAGTTAGTATATATTTGACCATAACACACATTTAGTGGTATGAGCATAATGGAATACGCTTACGCATTAAATGCATGTGAGAAACATTAGATGTCAAATGTTGGTTTCCATAAGTAAATGTACATATGATGATAAGCAAATATATGGATCACCATAACTAAATCTAGGAATGAGTTTAACTAAATGTACGGATGACTATAACCAAATGTGCGGATAACCAGAAATAATTGTATAAGACCCTAAAACTGAACCTATGCTAAATTGTATGGCCATGAACTGTATCAAAATGTCAAAAAGCAATTTTGCATGTGAGTTAGACATCAGATATGACAATCATGTAAGATGTACAAGTGCTAATAAGTTGTGTATATTTGACCATAACGCATATTTGGTGGTATGAGCATAATGGAATGTGCTTACACGTTAGATGCATGTAGAAAATATTAGATGTCAGATTTTGGTACTCATAAGTAAATGTACATATGATGATAAATGAATATACAGATCACCATAAATGAATATACGAATAAGTTTAACTAATGTACAAATGACTATAACTAATTGTATGGATGACCAAAAATGAATGTACAAGACCTTAAAACTGAATCTATGCTAAATCGTATAGCCATGAACCGTATCAAAATGTCAGAGAACATTTGTGCACATCAATTGGAAATCAGATATGATAATCACACAAGACACTAATGTGCACAACGAGGGAAACTTGTATATTTAGTTATTATTAATTTTTTTATTTTTTATTATTTTTAAATAGTAATTTAAGATTTAGTATAAAATATTGTTAATTTTTATTATTTTTAAGTAGTATTTTTAATATTTATAATTTATATGTAATATATATTAAGGATCGGTTCCTCTCGTATAGGAACTGACCCTCTATGTATTGGAACACATATCAATATATATTAGAATTAAATATATTAGTTTTGGTTATCTGAACATTTAGTTATAAGCATTTATACATTCAGTTATAGTCTCTTGCACATTTAGTTATGATTACCTGTACATTTAGTTATAATTATATTTTTATTTTTTTATATATAATATATTATATATTGTATATATTATGTTATATACGTATTGCATAAAATATATTATATGAATATATATAATATATATTACTTTTAATTTTTTAAAAATAATTTTAGATTTAATATAAAATATTTCATAATTTTTATTATTTTTTGCATAGTAATTTAAAATTCAATATAAAATATTTTTATTTTTTATTATTTTTATATAGTAATTTGAGATTTAATATAAATTTTTTATTTTTATTATTTTTATATAATAATTCATGATTTAATGTAAAATATTTTTAATTATTATTATTTTTAAATAGTCATTCAGAATTTAATATAATATATTTTTTAATTTTGATTATTTTTGAAAAATTTAATATAAAATATTTTTTATTTTTATTATTTTTAAATAGTAATTCACGACTCAATATAAAATATTGTTATTTTTATCATATAATAAATATTAATATAATATATTATATAATTTATACATAATATATATTATTTTTAATTTTTCAAAAGTAATTTGAGATTTAATATAAATATTTTTTATTTTATATAATAATTGAGATTTAATATAATATATTGTTAATTTCTATTATTTTTTAAATAGTAATTTAGAATTTAATATAAAATATTTTTGTTTCTACTATATATAATAAATTATTATATTATATTTATGATGTTATATATTATATTATATTATATTTGTATTATATAATATTTATAAAATAATATATTATTTTTAATTTTAAAAAATAATTTAGATTTAATATTAAATATTTTTAATATTTATTATTTTTAACTAGTTTTTTAAAATTTAATATAAAATATTTTTATTTTAATTATTTTTATTTTAATTCGATATTTAATATAATTCGAGATTCATTATATACTATAATATATTATATATAATAATATATAATTTTATATAAAATATTTTTATATAGTAATTCAGAATTTAATATAATTTAAAATTATTTTATAATTCAAAATTTAATATAAAATATTTTTAATTTTTTATTATTTTTAAATAATATTTTAATATATATAATTATATATAATATATAAAAATATATATTTGTTCAAGGGAACCACTCCTCTCCGACTAAGTGAAAAAAAAAAAAAAGCAAAAAAGAATATAAAAAAATATAAAAAAATAATTACAATGTTTTTATGGATAATTTTAATTATTATTATTTTTTAATTTTATACTCTTTTTAATACTTATTAATCTATTAATTTTTTTTAAAAAAATTTCGAGTTATTATTAGAAGTAATGCTACTGACGTACTCCGTAAAAGGTCGAAATAAATAAATGAATAAGAATCTGATTCCTCCATTCATTTGTTGTCTGTTAGTGTCACCAACTGTCTCGCCAAACTTATCACCCAAGCTCGCTTTCTGGTTTGTGCTTTCTCTTGCTTCTTTTTCACTTTTTATTTTTTTTTTGGCAAAAGACGCTATTTTCTGCAGGAGTTATAATTAATTGATCATGTTTTTTTATTCTTCTTATATTTGATTCTAGTAAAGCTCTTACTTTTAATTTCTGGGCTGGTCTTTTTTTTTTTAAACAGTTCTTGTAAAATCTGTTTGGTTCCTGATTTATCTTGTTTGCTTCGATTCTTGCTTTGGCTGCTATTCCTTCCTTGAACTTTTAAGGCTTCTTGTTTTTAATGCAGTAGCATTTTATGGCAAACTTGAGCGTGCAAAATTTGTGCTTGCTTTATTTCCACTACTATTTCTCTCTCTCTCTCTTTTCCTTTAATTTAACATAACTTTTTGGATATTTCTGTATTCAAGCTCAGTTCTAATATTTCTTTAAAAGGGTTAAATTAAATGCCATGTTAAAGCATCGGTAGGAACAAGACTTTGGGGCCTTAACTCAACTACCATTTTGGTTGTTTAGTGCTTTTGCTGTTTGAGTTCTGAAACAAAAAGCAAAGAGATGTTTTTACATATGAAAGTAAATAGAATCTATGTTTGTTCAGATTTTTTATTTTACTTGAAGTTTCACGTGTGACATTATATATTTTCAAGTATGAGTACAGAGATTTGATCCTTCAAATATATAAAAAAAAAAAAAATTTAAAATTGAATATAATCATGTGAGACACTTATCTATATTTGACACTCACATCCAAGTCCGAATAATATAGCTACTATAGGTTTTCTTGCAAAAGGACCAACCAGGTGCTGGAATTAGGTTTCCTGAAGTTATATCTGTTTCAAGGATCTTTCTATTATATCATTGGTGTAGTTGTAGGTTTGGCTAGTACAATTGTCAACTCTTGGGGGTATATATTTGGGTTTCAGTGTAATGAAAAGAAATAATTACATTGCTTGGAGCAGTGACAAAAAATTTGATCTTCCAAACATCTCATGGTGCATATGGAATGGGATTCATCTAACTAACTCAAATTACTTAGAATTGTTGCCCATATTTCTTCAGTTGAGTGTTTCCATGAGTTTACGGAGAAGCTAAAGTAAAATGATTTTTGTGTGTGTGGTAATAAACTTAATTACCAAATCTTAATGTTTTAACTGTTTTTTCCAAAAATATTGCAAAATATGCTGTTCACTTTATTCTTGAAAAATGATTTGTCTATTTTCTTGAAGCACGAGAACAACGCCTGAGAAAATAACATCAGATGACTTTTGGAACAATCTAGTGGAGACCATTGCTGATAGTGTTACTAAGCAGAAATCCATGTCCTTTGCTGAGGAAGAGAAATCAAACTCAGTTGTTTCTAGCTTCAATCGCCTTTTTGGACGTCAGAGGCCTATCCACAATGTTTTGGGGGGTGGAAAATGTACGACTCTTGACTCTTCCACTCTTTTGTTGAAATTGGTATAAACACCTGCACTGATAAAACGTTTTTACTGTAAATTGGTGCAGCTGCTGACGTTCTATTATGGAGGAACAAGAAGATCTCAGCCAGTGTTTTAGCTGGTGCAACAGCAATATGGGTTCTATTTGAATGGCTT
>JBBYHL010014454.1:0-11610 GCA_038381835.1 Adansonia madagascariensis
AATGCAAATTTATATACTCTTAAGGAAAATTAAAATGTTTTGATGATTTCTACCATATTTATATACTTATTTAAGAAATTTATAATACAAAAATCGACATTTATTAAAAAATATATGTACAGTCGAACGATATAAAAGCGATTGAAAAAAATAAATGCAAATTCATAAACTCATATCCTTGTATAACCTATGTCTAGATATGAATCAAATATAAATATCGAACACGAATACTTCAAAAAAGAAATGAAAAGTTAGATATCAAAAAATTTGGTTAGCAAACAAATATATATACTAATGATCCGAAAAAAAACCCATGTTTCCAAAAAATCCAAAAGCAAACATGTAACCTCATCATTTTATATTTTTTTCACTACTTCGAAGGTTATATCCATAAATTCATGTTAAAAAATGTGTCGAAATATATATTAGACACGAATACTTATAAAAAAAAATAACGAATTGCAACATCTATAGCAAATACTAGTTTCAGAATAATCCAAGATTAATTTAATAACTCAAATGCTAATTGTTGCACTATGGTCCAAGATGGTCGATAGCTTCTTTGTCCAGGTTCATTGCTTTCTAATATATAACAGCAATATTAAGTTTTGATCACTGAAATGAAATAGATAAAAAATAGAATAGTTTTTTTAGGAGAATAAAATAGAATGTGAATAAATATTACGTAGTTTAGTTAGTTGTATGGAATAAAGAAAGAAGATTATTACTTTATTTGTTTAGTTAAAATAACGTTAGAGAATAAGTAAAAAAATAGATAAAAAAAACTATTGCACCCTTAATATAAATAATAATATTTTATATAAAAGCTAAAATTATTTTTATCAAACTCTTAAAAATATATTAAAGATTTAATAATAAAGAATAAAATAAAATATTAAATAATATAAAATAATAATTTATATATATTTAATTTTATATTAAATATTAAATACAATATTCTTTTAATTTAAACTAATATTTAAAAATATTATATATGATTTATTAAATTTTTTATTTTTCAAAATTATATTAAAAGTAAGATTTTTCTCTTCAACTTTATTTTCTCTCTATAATTTCTATGTCATTTAAACTTGTCCCCTCTCTCTACAAAGCCATATTCTTTAACTTAAACCTATAAAATGCAGAATTAATTTAATTTATTAGGATTAATTTAATTTAACTAAATCAATATAATTAATGATCAAACACTTAAAAGTATTAAGAATAAGATTGAACAAACAACTTAAATATCATTAAATCAAAAAAAGATAATAAAATAATTCAAACTACATGTTGAATTTGTTTGCAGCCTTAGAAAAATAAATCTAATTCATAGTAAATAAAAAACCATAAAACCAAAGAGTTTCACTATCATAAATAATACAAGAAAGATAAAACGAATAAAAGAAAAGAAAAAACTAAGATTGATCAAGTCTTTGATCTCCAAGTCTCAAAATCTATTTTCTCCTCCCTGAATATCAAGGCGGTTGCTGTTTTCTTTAGAACAAGGTTAAAAATAAAAGCATAAAAGTCTCCTCAATCTCTAACCATTTCTAAAATCCTAAAAGGAAAAACTTGGTATGCAAGTAGCTTGAGCAGTTTATTTTTGAAAATTGAAAAACTAAGTCCACTTTACTTATTTATTAAGTTATTACACTTCGAAAATTTTTTTGTGCTTTAGACCTAAAAAATATAAAAAATATTTAAAATACTATATAATTTAATTATAAAAAAATAAATAAAACTAATATAAACTAAATCCAAAATTAATTAAATATAACTAAAAACCTCCAAGACTTAACTACTTTAAGGCACATAATAAGAGTAAATAACTTTATTTTTATAAAGTTATCAAAAAGCCCTCATCTAAATGAAGTAAGACACAATATGTATATTTAGGTACTTTTTATATGTGTATGTATCTATAAAAAATAAGTTAAAAATATATAATTATGATAATAAATTTAAAAATGTGGTCCAATTTATTTAACAAAAGACATATTTTTTTTATTGGCCTATATGTGTGATTTCCTTACTGTTTATATCTATTGTTGAATATAGACAGTACATACACACAAAAAAAAAAAACAAAAACAAAAACATGATACTATATGTGAAAATAACACGAATATGATATAAATATGTGCATATGTAAAAAATTTATGCAACACAAATTATTAACATATCAAACTTTATATAAAATAAAAGACACTTATGCCCCTAACATTTGATAGAAAATCAACTTAGCCTCCTTTAGTTTGAGAAACACCCACTTACCTTTATAAAGTTTGGCAAAATATATACTAACCTTCTAAAATATAATTTCTAGGTTAATTTTAAATGACAAGACAAATACACATTTTGTTAATTATTATTTTTTTGTTTTTTTTTTTTTTGTTTTTATTCATTTTTACTCAAAACCTTTTTTAACTACAAATATGCTGATTTAGTTAATCTTAATATTATCTTTAATTACTATTAAATTAAATTTTTATTAGATTATTCTTATTCAAGTACATGTTAAATATTTTAAGCTTATTTTTAATTCAATTAATATATTTTTATTTAAACTAATTAGTTACTATTATTTAAGATTAATCTTTCAAACTTTGGGAGGTAAGTTGGTGTTTTTCAAATTAAAGAGGTAGGTGGAATTTTTATCAAACTTTAGTGGGTAAATATACTTTTTTTATATAAATATATAAATCTTAAATATAATTATAACAAAAAATACAAATACAACACAAAAAAAATTGCCAAAGATGGAAAAGCCAATCAAATCTTAAATCTCCTTTTGATTAAATTGTTGATGAAATAATAACAAAGACAAAGGAAAATCTTTTATTATGATTGATTAAAATCCCCTGCAAATTAGGAGGCAGTGACGGCCATTTTAAATCCAAATGCGCATTGGCCAGGAAAACGAGTGGTGAAAAAGTTATCACCCTGTTTAAGCATGATTAGATCATCTCCCGTCTGGAAAACTTGAGCGTCGTCTGCGATTGTGCATGAATCATAAGCTTTCTTGTCCACCACTGCTACATCGTGGTTCGCCCGATTATAAGTAAACTTCGTAACAATATAACCAAAAAAAGGAAAAAAAATCATTAAATCGAGCCTGATAACTTTGGACATGGTTACACAAACACAATATAAGAAAAATAACTAAAATACAATATAGCATTAAAAATAATATAAACATGATAGGATACCTAAACATATCAAGATCTACATAATAGAAATTATTAATATTATCAAAATTTATATTAGACCCGTCGATTGGGCAGGATAGGTTGGTTTTAGGTCGAGTCTCTTTTAGGTCGTTTCTGTTTTAAGTCGCTTCGAGTTTGGATCACTTCAATATTAGGTCATTTCGAATTTAAGACTAGGGTTAACCGAGTTTAAGTTATCTTGGATTTGGGTCTTTTTGGGTTTGGGTCAATCGGTTTCGTATTTGAGTTTATTGAGTTTGGTCATTTTGAGTTTGGGTTATTTCGTATTTAAGTCATTCCAGTTCGAATCATTTTAGATTCAGATATTTCTGGTTTGGGTCATATTCGGGTTTAGATTGCTTGGTTTTGGATTATTGACTTTTCTAGCCAAATCAGGTTTGGTCCAGTTTGGGTTTGGGTGGTTTGGTTAGGTTTTTTAGGTTCGGGTCAAAATTTTCAAGTGAAATTTGTATATATACATACACACACACAAATAGCTTACGCAAAATTATTATAAGTAAAAATAAACGAGCATAACACAAATGCATGAATTGATAGATCTAATTAAATCTTTTGTTATATGTCAAATATTGATTGTTTCGAGACTCGATCCAATCTAAATTAGCATATCTATAAAATTATATCGATAATACAGATTTGAAGTCAAGAGTTTCAAATCTTATTAGCACATGTTACATGTAACTAGTTTTGTATTGATAGGTTTATCATTTTTATACTAGTAATAATATGTATCGACGTTGATATATTTTATTATATTATTTTAGATTTACCTCTATTATTTATTATTTTATTTATAAAATATATATAAGTATACTTTCATTACATATGTTTGTACTTTTATATAAAAATATAAGGTTTAAAATATTCAATATTCAAAAGTTTCAAACTTTCCATAAATTAAATAAATATAAAATATTAGAAAATATATAGTAATTAGTTATTCTTTAATAACTCAATTTAATAAATATGCATTATTTTTAGATGCAAATGTAAAATGACTATGACAAAAAGCATTAACAGTAGATTAAAAATTATTAATATAAAGATTAAAAATAAAAGCAAGATCATGTGCAAATCAGCATGGACTGCCATTGATTGATACAACTAATATAAATCTATATGAAAACTAAAACGATACAAAAATTTAAATATATTAAATTACCAATTGATAAGGTGATAAAATTATGAGGTTTATACTTAAATATTCAAATAGCGATTGTAACGGGACGTTACAATCACTATTTTATGAATTTAATCTTCTTCATTATTAATATTTATGGTCAATATTTAATAAACTATAGTAATATTTATTATATTTACAATCACAATAAGTATGACACAAATACATCTAAAATCATAATTTAAAACCGTGACTATTATTACTAAGGATATCACCAGATTTGAAGCTCTTTCCATTGGCCCAAGTACTCACACCAAAATCTCAGCCACCAGTGGCATCTCCAACCAAGAACTTGGTTGCATATTGTAGTCTTAAAAATGAAGCAAAACACATAGCAATAGAGCCATGGCAACCATTGCAATGCCTCTTTGTTGGACCATTTGTTTTCTTTAGGTTTTTTTTACACTGATAAAAGAATGAAAATGAGAATATAAAGGTACAAAATATGCTTATGAATCTAATTCTAAATTAGTTTCCTTCCTATAGGTATTATTATAATATTTTTTTGTCAATAAATTTCATGGCCCTAAATTACCAACTCTTTCCATTTAATTGGACATTTATGTATAAGGAAATATATGATTTACCTTACCTAATATATCCTTTTCTTCATAATAGGACCATTAATTTTTTATTTATATAGTATTTTCCCACCATTCTATATATGGAAGGTAAGCACCATCTTATATCTTCTTATATAAATGCCAAAGGCTTTGACAAAAAAGAAAACTAAATCGAATTCAATTAAGCATGAAATCTTGTATTTGTTAAGAATCAAGAAATCTCATTTGTCACAATTATGTATTGAAAAAAAAAAAGAATTTATAAAATTAGTTCTATTTAAGTATGAGAAAAAGCTCCTTCATTTGTTTTTCCCCCCATTGATGAAGCATAAAAATAGAATAAATAAATAAATAAATAAATAAAAGAAACTCTTTTATATACTTGTTTTTGTTTTGATTTGAATGAGGAGAAAATTTTGAACTCACTTCCTCTTTGAAATAAAATGCATGCACATGTTATTGTCAATGCATATAATATGAAACATATTTTAAATAATATGAATTTAATAAAATGAATGCAAATTTATACATTCTAAGGAAAATTAAAATGTTTTGATGATTTCTAAATATATTTCTGTACTTATTTAAAAAGTCTACAACAAAAAAAAAATCAACATTAATATTACAAATATATATGAGCAGTTGAACAATATACAAATAATTGAAAAAAAAAAGTGAATGCAAATTCATATAACTCACGTCTCATATTTATATTCAAATATGAGTCAAATATAAATATTAAATGAAAAGTTGGAAGAACGCTGTCCTGTTTCACTTAAATCGAGCATAAAACAGAGAAGTTGAATGATTTCAACAAGTTTGGTAATCAAATATACACACACACATAGACACACACAAACAAATGATGAAAAAAAAAACTTCTGTCATTCCAAAAAATCTCAAAGCAAACATGTAACCTATATTTTGTTTATTTATAAAAATATATATTTTGTTATTAACAACTTTTACTTTGTCATGATGATTATTTTATATTAATATTTTTCAACTTATGATAATATGTGCATGAATTGTTTTTATTTTACTTTTTAATTCATCATATAAGTTTTGATCCTCAAGAGCTAAATTTAAAAATAAAAATAAAAATAAAATTATTAAAATAGATAAGTGCATGTGTTTATTAGACTTGTTCACAAGCCGACATGAATTTTCTTTTTCATCTTTCATGCCAGTTTTGCCCGAAACAATGTATAAATTAACATAATATATTTTTATTCAAATTTAATTACTCTTAGACCTTGTGGTCAGTAAATCAAGAGGAGATGTGAATTGATTTCTCAAAATCCTTTGCAATTTAAAGGCTTAGCATATGAAAATTGAGAAATTCACAAAAAAAAAAAAAAAACTTAAATAAACAAGATAGTGAATAACAAATAGTAAATAAGAAGGAAAAAAGAAGCAAATACAATCGAATTTATAGAGGATTAGCCTCGATGGCTACGTCCTCTCTCTTGACTTCACTTGTTGAGAAGTTTCCAATCATGATCTTAAATTGACTACCTTTCAAAGACAATGTATAACTTTTACACATCTACCTTTCAAGGCTAAGATAACAATCTCTCAGCACTTATAGATTGTGGCTAAGATAGAACCTTCACTACTTTCAAAAGATTAATAGAAATCTCCCCCCTTTATATAAAGATTTTGGTGTAAATAAGTAAAACATCTAATAGCTAGGTGTTTACAAAGATAAAGTGCAAGGAATGATGAATTCTGAAGATATAATTAAAAAAAGAAAAGAGAAAGGATGAGAAGAAGTAATCCTATAGAAGATTGAACTACATGGAAGCTTAGAGAGATGAAGGATTTTGTTGTAATCTCATTCTCTTGATGTCTCTTATCTTTAGAAGTGTTGTTGAAACCCCTTTATAGCTTGGAAATGGTTCATGATCATTGGGAAATGATTGGGGTGTTTTGAAGTCTTTGGAAGCTTCATAAATGTGATTTTCTATTCATTCCCACGCCTATTTATCGATCCATTACCATGTCATTGATACATTTCATTTAAAACATAGAAAATATGACCATTTCAGATTATATCAATACATTCTCTATTGTATCGATACAATATGTTTGTATTAATACAAACAAGGGTTTAAGGTTCTTTCAACATTACCAAGTATTGTATCGATACGTTCATTTAAAAATCATGTTTAAAATATTCTGCTTGGCTTTAACATATAAAACTTATCTAAAAAATATTTTTATACCAAAGTAAGAATTAAAAAAATATTTTTTAGTAACTTAAGGAATTAAAAATATTTTTATATTTTCCAAAGTATTTTCAAGTTAATTCAAGGAAAATTACTAAGTTGAAAATATTCAATCACAAGCAAATTAAACTTAAGTTTCCATTATATCAAAATTGAGATTACTTCAAGACTAATATAACTAACAATTATAAAATATATAAATATTAAGGTTAAATACATATTTAGCCCCTGTAATTTACTCGATTTTTAATTTGGTACTTATAGAATTTTGTCAAATTAGTACTTGAAGTTTCATTCCGCCAAGCATGTTGGTACCTGACACTATTATCGTTAGTTAATTGCTGACTTGGTAGTTAATCAACCAATAAGATATTGACACATGGTAAAATGCCATGTCATCATTTGCTACATCAGGATAAAAATTTTATTATTTTATTATTTTTTTAAATTTTTAATGATGATGTGGCATTTTTGCCATATGTCAATGTGTCATTAGTTGTTGACTACCACATCAGCAGTTAACTAATGGTAAGAGTGCCAGGCACCAACATGCTTGATAGAATAAAACTTTAGGTACCAATTTGATAATAAAAATTCTTTCGGTACTGAACTGAAAATCAAAATAAAATATAGGTACCAATTTTATATTTAACCCTAAATATTAATATAAAAATAATTCTTTAATATTTTATTAAAAGATGAACAATGAATTCGAGTAGAGCTGAGCCAAATTTAGGTTTAAGTTTAAAATTCAAAATTTTTTCGAATCGTAGCCTCAGCTCATGAACACCTCTAGTATTTACTTGTTCAAGAATTAAAATTTTGATTTGCAAACGTCTACAAAGAAATGTACATGATATAGATAACGCATAAAAATATTTTAAAAGTTTGCAAAATAAAGAAAAACTAGAATAAATATATATGCCTACCTTATTTTTTCATAGCCTTAGTCTTCTTTATGAATAACTGAAAATAAATATAATGCTACTTAAATAGCTATATTTTTAAAGTATATCTATAATTTTTCATTAATGTTATGTCGTAATATATATGTATATATATCATTTATTTACTTTCTAAAATTTGAATTGTTATTAAATTATCATATATTTTGTATTAATGTCATTGATAAAAAAAATCGATCAATTCAATAAAAAATCTATAGGTTTTAGCGAATCATCAGCACAAGAATCGAAAAAAGTGCAAATCGCCGAAGGCCATAAAAAATGGGAGCCAAAAAACCAAAAAAAATGAAAAAAGACCTTTCGAACCAGAATTAATGTATGTTTATTATCTTTGAGCTTTTTTAACCCAAATCCAATTTTATTTTTAACCCATTTATAAACCCAAATTGTTTTACAAAAAAAGCATAAAAATAAACTTTTTTTCAACCCAAATATGCTTTTAATTTTAAACAAATTTTTTATCCCATATTTGGTTATTTATTATTTATTTTATTTTTAAGCCCAAAACTTCCTTTTTTTTTTTTGAAAATTCCAAAACTTCTATAATACTTATATTATATATATATATTTATTTTTAGAAAATTTCTTTTTCTTTTCAAATCTTCTTAATAATTTTTTTTTATTTTTTATATCTTCAAAGAGTTGAACTAACCGGTTCAACCGATTCGACTCCGATTCAGTTTTTCATCATTAATTAATTTTGAACATTTTTCATACTTAAAATTGTACAATTTTAAATAAAATGCCACAAGTCCTACATTTAATTATTTTGATTTCATAAATATTATTTATTTACTTTGATAGATTTACTTTTAAAGTTTATTTCTATATTTGCAGAAGAAAATAATTAAATTCTAATTATAATTTCAAATTTTCTTTCCAAAAATAATTTTCACCTTCAATATGTTATTAATATTTTAATTTATTAATAATAATTTATAATATATCATTAAATAGTTAATTAAATTCAATTTTATTTTATTTAAATAAATTCTAATTGATTAAATTAATTGACTAGTCAAATAAATTCAAATACAAACCCCTAATTTTATGTGATTTTTTTGATCAATTCTAGATCGACTTGTATCCTTATTCAAAATTAAATAAAAAATTAATTTTATATTAATATTTATAATTAAATTTAAGTAAAAATAATTTTTTATTATTTAAATAATAAAAATTGAATAAAATTAATTTAAATCACTAAAATTTTCACTTAAATTTGATTTAATTTAAATAAATTTTATCAAATCAAGGACAAATACAAATATATATAGGTTAGGTACAAAAATTTATAAAAAAACCAGTGTTATGCTCTTGCTTCACTAGGGTGATTATTTTTATTTTTAGATATGAATTTCAATTAATTTATAGTTATAAAGCAAATCTATTATTCTAAACACATCATTTAAAAATAAAATAATAAATGATATTTTTAAATTTTTTATATTTTTATTAAATAATATTTATTTATTTAAATTTGATATAAATTTTAAATCGATCCATAAATCACTTTAAATAAATTATTTAAAAATAAAATTTGTAAAACTATCGAGGAAGAGGAAGGGATCAATGACTAGATGTGGCAATTAGGTAGGCTCAGGCGGGTTCAGGATGGATCATTTCGAATTTGAGTTTTTTCGGATTTAAGCTGATTCGGGTTAGGACCAATTTGGGTTCGGGTTTGAGTATATTTTACATTATTTTTTATTTTATGTTAAATATTATCACCTTTACGTAATTTTGGATTCTAAGCTTAGGCCTAAATTTGGCCCTATCCAGCTCGAAAAAATCTTAATTCGGTCCTATGGGCTTAGCCGCTGCCAAAAATTTTTTAATTCTAAGCTCAGGGCTGAATTTGGCCTGGCCGACCCATTTAAGTACAAATCATTGTTAATAATATTAAAAAGTTATTTTATATTAATATATATTTTATAATTAAATTTAAATAAAATATATTATTTTATTTAAAAAAATACTGTTTTAGATCGAGTGTGCTTGAAACTTAAAATCTAAGACCTGGGTCTGATCGTGCCAGGCCTATTGTGGTCGGTAGGTTGTCTGGCCCATAGGTTTAGTTGCTTGGATATAGTATTATCTATTATGGTTTCCATATTTTTTTAATTTATCTTACTACTTTGTTATATTATTATCAGACTCTAATTATCATTACTTGAAAATAATAATAATAATAATAATAATAATATTTAAAGAAGTATTTAAAATTTTACTACAAACATGCATAAACTCTCAATATTTAATGAGTTTAACTAATTAAATAAAAAAAGTGATAAATGGATAATATACTTTATTGACAATGCTTTCAAAGCTCATGATATGATTTACTTTTCGATAAGTTATTATTTTATCATTTATAGACTTACTCAAGGGTCAGGCTACCCATTAGGCCCAAATGAGCCTGGGCTCGGGTTTTCATATTTTTGTTTCAGACTAGCCCAACCTGACTTGAAATAGTGATTTTAAATTAAAATAACATAATTTTATTTGAATTTAATTATAAAATATATAAATATTAATAAAAAATATTCTTTATTATGATGAATAGTAATTTTAGCTTTAACAAGTGGGTCGAGGCACATTAAATAAGGGCTTGAACTTAGAATTTTAAAAAATTCAGGTTGCAGCTTGGTCCAATCCATAAGCAGGTTTAATCATATATAAAATATAAATTAAGTTTTTAATATTTAATTAAATTATATATGGTACTAATATTTAATATTTGATTCATTTTTGATATGGTATTATCTATTATGGCTTTCATATTTTTTAATTTATCTTATTATTTTATTATACTATTATCATACTCTAATTATCCTTATTTGAAATAATAATAATAATAATAATAATAATAATAATAATAATAAGAAAAATATTCCAATAAATATTTAAAATTTTATAATTAACGTATATAAATTCTCAATAGTTAATGAGTTTGACTAATTAAATTAAAAAATATGATAAATCAATAATAAACTTTATCCACAACATTTTCAAAGCTCATGATATGATTTATTTTTTGATAAATTATTATTTTATCATATATAAACTTACTCAAGGGTCAGGCTACTACCTGACCCAATTTGGCTTGGGCTTGGGCTTGGGTTTTTATGTTTTTTTCTTAGATTAGCTCGACCTAGTCGGAACAATGATTTTAAATTAAAATAATATATATCTTATTTAAATTTAATTATAAAATATATAAATATTAACAAAAAATATTCTTTAATGTGATAAACATTAATTCTGGCTTAAATAAATAAGTCTAGGCACGTTAAATAAGAGCATAAGCTTGGGATTTTAAAAAAATTTAAGCTGCAGCTCGGCCTGACTATGAGCAATAATCATATATAAAATATAAATTAAAATTTTAATATTTAATTAAATTATATATAGTATTAATATTTAATATTTAATTCA
>JBBYHL010014506.1:0-11607 GCA_038381835.1 Adansonia madagascariensis
TAGTTCTATCCAATTCATAATTTGGACATATGGTAGCCAAATTAGGTAACTTCGGACATCATTCCTTCCTAGTTCATGGAAATCCGGTGCATCCTTAATACGCGTCTCCCACAGCAACTTAAATCTTTGACAAATTCTTCTTCCTATTAGGACCTCATTTCGTTTAGAATAGTTCTTTCATATAACGGCTTAGAATTAAGATACAAGATTCTTTTGATTGTTATAGTAACCCTCGTTGAGTACATCTACGTTGGATACATGTCCGATACTTAATACATATCCAATAGCATCAATATATCCATATTGGACATATACTTCTTGAATCGAAAATTAGAAATTTAACTAGTTCGACCTCCGGTTTTGATTTTTTAAAAATGGTTTTAATGAAATTTCTTATGATATTCAATATTTTTCAGATGCTACTCTTCAATAATTTTCCGTTTTTGTTAGCAGTGTGAATTGCATTACAAACTATAAAAGTTTGCGGTAGGCAAAAGATTCAAAGCTTCTAAAATAATGGTGCCTTTCTTGCTATAATTAAGAGTCTATCAATCCACTTGAAGGGACTTAAAAATGGGATTTCACTGCTGGCTCTAAATTAATTTGTTTAGTAAGACATTCTTCTTTTTCCAAGTAATTCAAGAAAAACAAAACCCATAAATTATGTGTTCCATTTTGTAGCATTCAATTACAAAGTGGTTGAACTTTGGAGCTTACATTGCTTTGTTTTTCATTAGGTTTTTGGCCTCTTGCAACTTTCATTTCGTTACAAACCCGAGCTTAACTTAGATAGTATTTAATTATTTTAAAATTTAAATCCTTATATCCGTAACTCTTGTCCCTATTTTGGATTACAATCTCCTTACATTTATATTCAATTTCATTTCACCATTTCTATATCTCTGATCCAAGTTGTTCAAGAAAGGAATCAATCAACGATCCAACCCAAAAGTATAAAAAAGAACAATTTCCTAATTAAGATTTATGGTTGGGTTGCAATTCGAATTTTTTTCAATAGAAACTATTTTTGTTAGGCACGGTTCGAATCACAAAATATTTTATCCAAATTTAATAAAGTTAGCGGAACGAATTACCCGATCCTTAAATAAGTCTATTCTTGTAATCTAAAACGTTCGTTTTACTTTTAACAACTTTTCTTCTAGTGTGCTAAAATGGTGCTAGCAATGCATTACTGTAATTTTTCTTGTTTAATATCGGGAACCTTTCAATTCATCCAGGCATGAAAACTGAAAATTACTGTAGATATTGGAACATTCCAGGACAAATTTATCGTATAGTAAATTCCAACTCTAGGTAACATCTTTTTTCAAAAGAACAAAACGCCGTAATCTTTTTTTTTTTTTTTTTTATCACAACCACCTATAACTACCTGTGAAAATGAAAAGCTAAGAAAGCAAGTGGGGAAATATATATGAAAATAGAAGCAAAGTTTGACAAGGAAGCTTCAGCTCTTCCATCAATTATTTTCATTACTTATAGCAACCTTGTTATTGTACTTCTAAGATTCTGAAAAGTCAGCAACAAACTATACCAACTTTGTTAATTAATTGTTCCTTCAATTTTGTTCACCTATCTAAATCATAATCCAAACCTTTTCTCTCGTTGTCTTGATTGATCGTTCGATGTTAAAGTAATGTTATTTCACGTCAATTAAATCTTGAATTGTCTATGATATTATACTCAAGTTGAGCTTATTTAAGATTGGATGTTTAATATATTATTAGAACTCGAATTTTGTTCTATTATTCCTTTATGTTACTCCTACCCGTTAACTTTTCCGAATTTGTCTTCTGGTAAACTTTTTTATCTCTGTCTTTATTTCAAGTTAATATGCTTCTATTAAAAGAGACTAACCGTTGTCACTCAACTTGTGTCTGCCTTTGTTGTTGTTTCTCAATTGTAGCCATTCATGCCATTTAACTAATTAATGAGCTAGCCTTTTAAGATTAAATCATTTTTCTTATTTTGTAAGGCATTTTTCTACAATATATATATATAAAACCAATAGCACAGGGCTTGATTTTAATTAATTTGTAGCACAGACCAATAGATTCTTACAGACAGACATTACCTTTCATCACCAAATTTCATTAATTCTCTTTCCCATTTTTTTTCTATCTTTATAATGTACATCTCAGCTTATTTTGTTCTTATAGTGACAGTTTCCTACATAGCAGTCTTTGACAGATGTTTTTGACAACTAACTTATGCTACTCGAATTTTTTATTTTTTTTAAAATATTTATGTTTGATATATATATTCGATATATATTTAGATATAAATATAAAATTATATCTTTTAAATATATATAAAACTTATAAAAAAATTAAATATATTTATATCAAAGATATATTTGTATAGTTCAAATCCAGGTAGCACAGTAAGTAACCAATGTCACTCTTTCAGGCAAAACTCTACTACGTTGTTTCACTGCAAATTTGTTGGTCAGGAGACATTTTCCTTACCAACCAAACAGGCAAAAAGTAAAGGAAAAAATTAACCACGTTTTATTCCCCATCAATTCTTTGTATTGCTCCTAATTTTGCAGCATTCCCATTCCTTTTTTTCAACAAGTTAATTGCAGCATTTAATGGTTTTTTAAAATGTAAGAAAACAATTGCAATAAACGTTTTTTTGTTATCTAATCCTAGTAATTTGAATTACAAGTTATTTGGGGTTTGGTATAGAAAAAATGATCAAATTAGCCATTCGAATAAAAAATTAATGTCTAGTTTGGTCAAACATATATTATAAAACCAAAAAATTAAGAGAACCAAAGTAAAACTCGTAAAATTTTAAAAAAATCATGTTTAAACTTATTTCTAATATATATATTTAAAAAAAACTATTTTATGTAATAAGATTTTAACTTTTAACCCGTTATACCATTTGGCAAAATATATATTTTTAATTAATTATTTACTATATTTAATATTAAAATTATTTAATTAAACAATTTGAACGAAACCAATCCAACTGATTGGACTAATTAATCTAATAACCCAAAAATCTTACAGATTTGACTTTCGCACTAGTTTTTCTGAGCATAGGGTATAAGTGAAAAAAAAAATTAAAAATCAGTAAAAGATGATAAAATTGAACAATTGGAACAGCAAAAATTATCCTTACTAGCAATGTGTGCACTAATCCGAATATTCGACCAACATAGATACGAAAGTTCAATCCTTCAAACATAAAAAATATATATATTATAAGTATCCATATCAAATACATATTTATATTAAACTTTTAATTCGATTAACACAGTTTAAAAGATTTTTTTTAAAATTGGATTTTTAGTAAAAACAAAAACAGCACGTGATCAAATTTAAGAAAAGAAAAAATTGACAACTACGATCATTTTTAGTTCATCAAACAAGGATAAAATTCTAGAAAAGAATCATATAATTTATTACAAAGATCTTCTGTTAACTGTTTTACGACAACTTAACCAACTAAATAAAATTGTAATAAAACTTCCAAATGATTTGTTGAAGTATCCACCAGACATGTTGTTAAGAAATCTGTAAATAGACTCAATCAAAAATTAGTTATCTTAATAATAATTGTCACCAAATAAAAGTGGACTTTTTTTTTCTTTTTCGTAATCTGTCTTTTCTTTGAAAAAAAAAGATTGACTATAGATTCAATATTGGAGATTTTATGTCCATATTTAACCTAAATTAATTGATTTGTTACTTATTGGTTCGTCACAACAATACGATCTTTGAATGACTTTTACAAACTACATAAATTATCTTTGATGAGTTAGTCATTCCATGAAATTTATTAATACAAACTGTCAGCTTTTATGTCATTGAGAGGTTTATACTTTTTTTTTTCAGGTCTTTTTTAATAAAAATTTGTAATTATTTGAGAATAAAAAATAAATTTGTAAATGTTGATATTCGAGTTTAAATATATTAAATGTTATATGAATCAATTAGATTAAACATGAATTTTTTGAATTCTTTTGATCAAATAGGCTAATAGAAACTACTATTTCAAAAAAAAATGATTTGTAATTTTAATTTTCTTAATGGTTTTTTTTTGGCTTTGACTTCATAATTTTTGATGAGCCATGAGCAGGTGGCTCGTCCAACTCGACAAATCTAATTCATATTGGATTGAACTTAAGTAAAAATTAAATTAATTCAAGTTAACTCTGCTCTAATTCATGTTTATATAATAAAAATTATTTTTATTTAAATTTGATAATAAATATTAATATAAAAATAATTTTTAATATTATTTTAAATAATAATATGAATTTTTGAATTAGCCAAACCCAACCTGAGTAAAAGAGCTATGGACACGTCTACTTCCAATATGTTAACCCTTGCATTTTTCACTATTACGAGGAAAACGTCTTGTTAGATTAATGTAAATTAAAAGCAATACCCTCAATCCCTTTCTTCCAATGGCTTAGCCAACGTCAAATTGATCCCCTCCCCTTTTTTATGAAAGCTTTGTTCAAAGAAAGTGATATATTTCCTGGTTTACAAAATGTTTGAGGCTTAGTTTTGCAATAACAATGTTGGATTTTTCTAGCTTTAGGCAAATCTTTCGATTTGTATATTTATATCATATTCGAATATTTTAGTATGTCATAATTGTATTAAAAGTATTTTATATTTATATAAATTTTTGATGCATTAATAATCATATTAGATAGATTTTAAGATATATATGTATCATTTTTTATTTACTTTGTCTGTATCATTTTATATAATCATATTTGATATTATTAAATCTAATTTTAGGTAATGATAATAGTAATTTAGGCCCCTTTGCAAAAAGATGAAATTTTTTATCACATATTAATTCCTTTTGCTTTATATTAAAAAGAACAATTTAGAGAAAGAAAAAAGGGCAGAAAACCCATAAAAGATTGATCGATATTGTATGTGCCAGAGAAATGTTTTATATTTTATATGAAGGGTTAATACTTCATATGCAATTTAATCCTTAAATTTTATTACTTTTTAATTTTTTGAGTTTGCTTTCGTTTATAATTTTATAATATTTATTTAAAATAAAATTTATTTTAATTTAATGCACTGATAATATATAATTAAAATAATGATTTGACAAATATCATGATTTTATTCGTTATTTCTTTATCATGACAACATATTATAAACGAATTAATGTTTTCAACAAATGATGATTAAAGAAATTAAAAGTTTGGGTATTAAACCGTGAAAAGTGGTAAAATAAAATATTAAATTGCATATGAAAAATGCGATTTTGGTTCTCCAAAAGGTTCATTGTTAACGCGGATTTCTTTGTTTGGCTTGGAAAATAATAGCTTTGACTATCATCTGTCACTTTCTTGTCATTTTGGCCTTACACTTAATACAAAAATAAGACTTCCAATCTTTAATTTGATGTATACATCAAGAATACGTGTAAAAAATTTAACTAAAGTAAAAATTTTTAAAGCAGTAAGACAATTTGTTGCCCTACAGAATCTGATACTAATAATGATGATTTGTTGAAAAACAAATGAAATCCTTGTGAAACAAGCATTCAAGAAATTATTCAGACTTTTGATACGCTAGTGGGTGCAACAACTCTTTTACAGGGTTGAACTAAGTTTTTTTTGCTTGGAATATCATCATTTTTGGCCGATCGAAACCTAACCTGCCAACCTCAAACATAACTATCTTTCCTATAAAAACCGTCTTATCTATCTCTTTCTGATATAACTCACTCAAACAAAAAGGCAAAGCTTTTTAGCTAAGCTAATTGAGCTAAGATTTTATTGGAAATGGAGAATTTCAAGATCTTTTCCATCGTTTCCTTAGGCCTTTTCTTTCTCATTTGTTCAGCATTGTCCTTAGCAAATGCTGAATTTCAACAACATGAATTTGTTGTATGTTTTCTTTTCTTTGTTTCATTGATCACATCATCTTCTTGCTTGTTTTCGGTTTTTTCTTTTTTTTCGATTTCATTGATTAATATGAATGAAACATTGCAGGTCCAAGCAACAAAAGTGAAGAGGCTGTGCAAGACTCACAACAGCATCACTGTTAATGGCATGCTTCCAGGACCTACATTGGAAGTCAGAAATGGAGACTCCCTTGAAGTTAAAGTTGTCAATAGAGCCAGATATAATGTCACCATTCACTGGTAATTCAATAATTTTGCACATTCATGCATGCCTGCATACCATTAGCTTTCTAACAAAACATGGTTTTCTATAACATTACAGCATTGATTCTGTGAACATATATATAATTATTTACGCATTTGAATTACCATAACCACTTTCATTTTATAGGCATGGTGTTCGGCAACTAACAACTGGATGGGCAGATGGACCGGAATTCGTGACTCAGTGCCCGATTAGACCAGGAGGAAGTTACACCTACAGGTTTACAATTCGAGGACAAGAAGGAACTTTGTGGTGGCATGCTCACAGCTCTTGGCTAAGAGCCACCGTTTATGGAGCTTTGATCATCCGTCCGAGAGAAGGCGAATCCTACCCTTTCTCTAAGCCGAAGCGTGAAACACCAATCATTCTCGGTAAGATGATAAGTTTGAGCAAATTAAAATTACAAGGAACTTAAAGTTTAATTCAGTCGGTTCATGCTACCGTAAGTTTAAGATTCAAATCTCAACATCTGCAACCTTCTTTTTTTTTTTTTAATCCTCAGATTACGAATTTATTTGTTCATCGAGATGAAATGTTATGTTGATGATTATGATCAGGTGAATGGTGGGATGGAAACCCCATTGATGTGGTGAGGGAAGCAACAAGGACAGGGGCAGCTCCTAATATCTCTGATGCATTTACCATCAATGGTCAACCTGGTGATCTCTACAAATGCTCCAGCAAAGGCAATTTTTATATTCTTTAATTTAATAGCAAATCTTGCCTTTGATTAGACAGTTTTAATTAGAACAATCATATATTAATTAACCAAACAGATGATGCTTAGATATGGAAATTTTATAGCATTTTTAAAACAACCAGTCTCAGTCTAAGCCCATTCAAGATGTTAAGTTCTTAACCCCTTTTGTTTTTTGCAGACACTACAATAGTTCCCATCGACTTTGGCGAGACCAATCTCCTGAGAGTCATCAATGCCGCCTTGAACCAACCGCTTTTCTTCACAGTAGCCAACCATAAGCTCACTGTTGTTGGTGCTGATGCTTCCTATGCCAAACCTTTCACCACTTCGGTCCTCGTGTTGGGGCCTGGCCAAACCACTGATGTTTTGATCCAAGGTGATCAGCCACCAGCTCGATACTACATGGCAGCTCGGGCCTACCAAAGCGCGCAAAACGCGGCTTTCGACAACACGACTACTACAGCGATTCTTGAATACAAGTCTGCCTTTTGCGCTGCCGAAAATTGCAATGGACCTAAACCAATTATGCCTTCTCTACCAGCCTACAATGATACCAACACTGTGACAGCCTTCAGCCAAAGCTTTAGAAGTCCTCGAAAAGTCGAAGTCCCAACTGATATTGACGAAAGCCTGTTCTTCACAGTCGGTCTTGGACTCAACAACTGCCCACCAAATTTTAGTAAACGTCGTTGCCAAGGACCAAATGGTACACGTTTCACCGCTAGCGTGAACAATGTCTCGTTCGTGTTCCCACAAAGCTTCTCTTTGTTACAAGCTTACCAACAAGGAATTCCAGGGGTTTTCACCACGGATTTTCCAGGAACACCTCCGCTGAAATTCGATTACACCGGAAACGTGAGCAGTTCTCTCTTCCAACCTATTCAAGGAACTAAGTTATACAGGTTGAAGTATGGTTCAAGGGTACAAATTGTGCTTCAAGGCACCAGCATTGTCACACCTGAGAACCACCCAATTCATCTTCATGGATACGATTTTTACATCATTGCTGAAGGTTTCGGAAACTTCGATCCAAAAAAAGATACATCTAAATTCAATCTTGTTGATCCACCTCTCAGGAACACAATTGGCGTGCCTGTGAATGGATGGGCAGTCATTAGATTCGTCGCTGATAATCCAGGTAAATAAAAACAGCCGCTAAAACCTATATTACTCAATTTTGAATGTAAATATCAGATACGAGTATGCGTTAAATATGAATATATTTAATTTTTTTTTATTTTTTTATGCATTTGAAAGGTCCTGAAGGATCATTTCTCTATAATCATATCCATAAATGTCTAAGATACAAAGTATTGAATATTTCATTTAGATTATTTCAGATAGTCTTTCAACGAATCATTTCATTTCATGCTTGAAATTTAAAACTCTTTTGCTAACAGGTGTATGGCTAATGCACTGTCACCTTGATGTTCACATCACATGGGGTTTGGCAATGGCTTTCTTGGTTGAAAATGGAGTCGGAGAATTACAGACTCTCCAAGCACCGCCACTAGATTTGCCCATATGTTAGACGATTCATCACCAAAAACACTGCAATTATCAAAATTCATAACCCCAATAAGAAGGGTTAATTACCTTCTTTTTTATTAGTGTTAATTTTTTTTTCTTGTCATTTTTCATAGCATACAAATTCAGGGTTTCTTGATTCTAGTTGTATTCTTTTCCTTGCAGTAAATGTTAAAGATAAATTTGAAGCTTTTTTGAATTATGCCTTGTTTGTTTCTTTGGAAAATGTTGTTAGAACTACATGAGAATGTTCAAAAGATAGATGAAAAGAAGAAAATTGGAAGATAAGTCAATGTGGGTTTAACAACATTGACTTAAATAAGGAAAATTATAAATTCAGATTTTGGATGCTAATGGAAGCAATTAGAAAGGCTAGAATTACAAGTAATTAAGACTTTTTGTGTCTGGTTTTCCGTCTATTTCTCTATTAGAAATATTCTAAAATTTAAGACAAAGATTTAAATAACTACGGCAATGTAACATTAAATTCACTATTTTACAATTTCAACTTTCACCACCTTTAATATTCACGTCTTCCAAACTAATGTGTTGAGTTTTGACATCTTTCCAACGTAAAAAGATGCTAATCTCCTTTTAAAAAATTCACAAATTCCCGAAGGGGAGAAAAAGGCTAGACTTTTAGGGACAAAAATCACAATTTGTAGGCAACCAGGAGTTTGGTTCATTGAATTTTGGTTATTGCAGCAAAAGGCTAAAGGTAAGGCTTTGATTTCAGTCAATTCTCAGATTATGTATTTCTTTTGTTTGGATTGAGAGAAAATCTAATTCTAAATCAGCTCTTGTTTAATTAATGAGTTCTTTTTACATGTAGGCTTCGAGGTTAAAGGAAGATTGCAGGGGATACACCAGGATGTAACTTCATTCTCTAGCAAATGGATTGTTTGACTTTATCAAATATGTTGTTTTTGTATTATGTTTTGGTTTGATTTACGTATTTCGTAATTCAGAGGGGTGACTTTCGAATTAAGTAACTCTCGACATCATTACTTTTTCAACGTCACATGTTATTAATAAACTTGTCTCTAAATTGAATCGTAATCTATTTCTTTTAAATTTAAATCAAATTAAATCTAGACCAACTCAATAACTTATTTTACTACTTAAATTTTTGTGACAGTCCAACTATTCCTCAGAATTTACCAATTAAGATTAGAGGCATTAGACTTTACCTTATTCTGTTTTCCTTTTTTGGATTATATAACTATACAAGTAAAAGACTTTATTAACCAAAAGTGAGCACAAAAATATGGAACCAAAGAATAAAAATTTAAATAGGAGGTCAAATTGGTTAAATTTTTAATTTTTTTCAATCAATTAAATATAAAAATTAAAAAATTAAAATAAAATCAGAAAAACTAGAAGAAAAAAGAAAAGTAAAGAAAAATTAAAAATTTAAAAAAATAAATAATATAAGTTGAAAAAATGGGTTAAAATTTTTTATTTAAAAGAAAATGAGTTTAGGTTAAAGAAACTTGGATTTAAAAATAATTCAAAAGTAATTTAAAAGCTTCAAAATAAAATTGGAGTTGGATTAAAAAAAGTCCAAAAAAATTAAAAAAAAAACCTTAAAACCGATTCTAATGGTTTTTTTCAGTTTTTTCGATTTTCAATTTATGATTTTTTGACAGTTCTTAACGTTTATAGAAATTTCGATTCCTTACTTATTGAATTGCCAAACCTATCGATTTCTAGTTGAACAGGTCAACTCAATCCGGTTTTTTCGTCAATGCCTTAACTACAAAATATACCATTTGCACATGAGAAAGAATTATGCATTTGTCATTGGTCAAATGTTCCAGAGTTTAGGAAGTATAGATTTAAATAACAATTATCATTTCACAACATCCACATATTAACTATAATTACGATAAATATAATAAGATAAAAAATTATTTTGATTAGGACATAACTATAAATATCTTTAAGCTAACATGTTACAATAGAATCCGATTTATTTGCTATTGGGTTGAAATGTTCGGTCATGGCCAAGTTAAAAATAAAAAAAAGGAAAGCCTATACCTCAAAGAGGCCTAAAACAAGAAAAAAATACTGGTGAAGTCATCTGTTTCTCTGAGAAGCAGCAGCATTAGCTAATAAACAGTGAGCAACTTAACTAGAGTGCAAAGTAAACTTGTCGACTGTAATTTAAAAAAAAAAAAAACCTCAATTAATATATTTAAACTTAAATTAATCTAATTTTATTTTATTAAAAAATTAATAATTTGAATTTAAAATTATCCAAACATAAAATGACTCAAATTCAAATTTGAAATGATTCAAACTATTGATCCAAAAAGATTCGAACTCAAATGATCAAATTTGATAAATCTGACTATTAAACTTAATTCATCCAAACCTAATTGAACGTTAAATTTGATTGACCTAAACCTTGAATGACTCAAATTTAATTAATACGAAATCAAAGTGACCCGAAACTAAAATGATCCGAACCTAAAATGACTTAAATCTGAAATGATCTGAATAAGAAAATGACTCAAATTTAAAAATCTAAATTGACCCAATCTGAAATTAACCTAACTCGATCAATTGACAAGTTTAGTGTAAAGTTATTCGAGTAAAAAAAATTTTGAATTCGATAAGTAGTTGTCGAGCTCGACCATAAAAAAAAAATTAAATTCGAATATCTTAATACTTGACTCAAATAACTCACGAACATAATCAAAATTTTTATTTTTAATTAATATTAAAAAATTCTAATTCGAACTCAAATTTTACCATAAATAATAAATTTTAAAATTAAATATATGAATCGAACTTAAATTTTTATTAAATAAATAAACTTAATTAAATATATAATTAGATAAACTCAAATAATTTAATTTTTATTTTAAATTAAAATCAAACTTTAAATGAAATTCAATTAAACTTAAAATCAAACTTAAAATATTAAATTTCGAATCAACGAGCTTAACTTTTGGTAACTGAAAAAAAAAAAATCCCCCAGTAAATTCTGTCACTGCTGCCGTAAGTGTTCATCTTACACGTGCTTCTAACCTAACCTGAAACCAAAAAAAAGAAAAAAAGTCATTTTTATCAGCAAAAATCCAGCAGTTTTGGTGGGCCCCAATCTTCTGCAAAATAACTCAACTACCAAATGATCATCAATCACTGCCGTTCATTCACAAAAACTCCTTTCCCATTATACCCTCATCTTCTT
>JBBYHL010014527.1:0-11605 GCA_038381835.1 Adansonia madagascariensis
ATAGCCAATAATTAATTTTATTTGAATCTTTATGGAAAAATTTGAGGCATGGAAAACAAGAGATCAAAAGCTATTTTGTCTCTTTTTCCTTGCAAACTACAATAAAGAATATGTCCGAGAGAGCTGCGAGTGTTTTATATTAATTGTGTTACCATCTCTTCTAGACTTAAATTCTTCATTTTGATTTTAAGATTTATATATATATATATATATATATATATATATTATATTTCAAATACATATTTATATTAAGAACTCACTTATGTTAGTGCAAAACTAAATTAATTTTATATATTTGTATAACTTTTCGTATAATTAATATTTATTTAATCTGACCGTTATATATTATATTTAATTCACGTAGATCGTGCATGTTAAATGTGTAACTAATTATTCAATATAAAAAACTTTAACCTTCAAATATATATTAAGAAAACCAATATTTTAGATCGATATGATCGGGATATCGGATTGATTCAAAACTTTATGCGCATATCAAGTATAATTATATTGCTAAATCCAACAATCAGCTTGTTAAAATATTAATCGTACGAAAAATTATGCAAGTGTGTAAAACTAATTTAGTTTTACACTAGTGTATGTATATTCCTCTTCATATGTATTTAAGAAAATAGTTGAACTAGTTATTCTTACGCAAGATTTAATTAAGGTTCTATATTTAATACACTAACAATAAATATCTACACAATGTTAATGAAATAAATTGATTTTTTGGTACAATGGGCTGTATACAGATGTTGAGGTTTGAACCCCAAACATGCTGGATGCCAACTAGCTGCATGAACTAACTAGAGCAAAGCATCGAGTTTATTAGTGAAATAGATAATGCTACTTAATAAAAAGTTTTGAAAATAAAAACAAATAACTTTATTTCTTATGAGTTAGTATTAACCGAATCACTTACAATATATATAGGTTTATACAATTTTAGTGTATCAATTGTAAATCCTTTACTTAATAGTAAATTTAAAGACCCATATTTCATTTTGATCATACACTTTCAAAAATCACATATTAGTTCTAATATTTATAAAATTATAATGTTTTGATTCCTTCTTTGATTTAAGCATAAATTCAAGCATTAGGGCTTTACTTGATATAATGGAAAGAAAATTGAAAAGATGAAAATTAGAAGAGGAGAAAAGTGAAATTATAGAAAATATTTTTTTTCTTTCCATCAACTTGCTTGGCACAAAGATGAAAAAGTAAAAAGAAAAAAACTAATTTTTTTTCCTTCTATTACTTGTTAAGATTGAAAAATGTGAAGAAAAAAATAAAAAATATATTGTTTTACTATAAGTTAAGATAAAAATTTAAAACTAAAAAAATGACGAATGATTTTGTAAATATACATATTTGACTCGAAACTCTCTCATTTTCTTTCCTCTTTACTGTTCAATTTGGAGTGATTTATTTTTGTTAATAAGTGTGAAAAATGATAATCTTTCTTATTTTTCTTTCCTCTCACTTTTCTTTCCAACCAATTACACTCAAAATTCATTTTCTTTCTACTTTTTCACCCTTTTCTATCTATCCTTCCACTTTTCATCTAACCTACTTAACAGAGTGGAAAAGTCAAGTACTAAATAGAAAGGTGAAAAAGTGAAAAGAAAATAAATTTTGAGTTTGTTTGGTAAGAAAGAAAATGAAAGGAGAAAAATTATCATTTTACACACTATTAACAAAACAAATCACTCCAAATTGAAAAGAAAAAATAAAAGAAAAAGAAAGTAGTGTGACTCAAATATGTACATTTACAAGATTATTCTTCATTTTTTATTTTTTCTTTAACTTACAATGACAATAATGGTAAAACTATATTCTTTTTCATTTTTTTTCGTCTCGTTTTGAACCATATCAAGCAATGAATGAAAAGAAAAATTATTTTTTTCTTTCTATTTTTGTATCTTTCCTACTAAGCATATTAATGATAAAGTAAAATTATGTTTTTATCTTTTTACTTTTCTCTTCTTCTAATTTTTCATCTTTCTACTTTTCTTCCAATCCATCAATTAAAGCCTAAATGTCAGTTAACACACATATGATAAGATAACATAAAAATTTATAGAATTATAAAATTAAAAAGTATATTTGATGCATTGATAGTGTATAAATGCTATAAATTATCAATTACTCATGAGATAACACACATCTTTAAAGAGTAAACTATAAGTGATTAAGTTCTTAGAATAAATACTAATATATAATACATCATATATTAATGAACGAGAATCAAAGATGAGAGAAATATATTTTGAATCTATAGTAGAAAAATGTAAGTGTTCAAAGAACTTGGCAAGTCATGTATCCATGTTGTATTTGTGTATTTTATCACATTTAAGATATTTTATATTTATACATATTTGATATACTAATAATTAGTATTTTATAGATTTTGAGACATCCGTGTATTTATATTGTGTTTGTGTTACTTTTTCATATTGTTTTTTGTTACTTTTCTAAAATCATATAATCATCCTCATTAATTTTGTGCAATTATTTTTTCAATAAGATGTATCATAATGGTTACATCTTAATTATAACTTTAAATTTAAAAGTTTTAATTCTAATAGTGAAGAGTAATAACTAATGAGATAACAAAAAATTAAACAACTCAAATTCAAAGTCTTTTCATCATGGACAAAAGGGTTCTAAAAACAATTAGATCTCATGTTTAATTTGAGCCTTATTCATCAAAATTTATATTTGAAACATTGATAATGTATATTTTTATACGTTATTAATGAATCAAAAAATGTCACTTAACTAAAGTTTTTAAAATAAAAATAAGTAAATTTTTTAATAAGGTGGCATCTTCTGATTAACTTAACTGATGGTTTATAGATTTATATATTGTTAATGTATCAAATATAAATTTGGTTTTATAATTTTTTGCAAATGATTTTCTTTCTCTCAATTAGTTTAATGTTGTGTCCATATATAAAGGGATTAGGAGATATATGTAGAAAAAGAATGCATTAAATGGATATTTTATGTCAACATGCCTTTTTTATTCAAATCATCCTACATAATTATATTTTTAAAAAATTAATTATTTATTAAAAATTATTAACAAATTAATGAAAATGAATATTTCTTTTTAATTATTTCATGTAATGCGTATTAAATAGTTGAATTTGAATGGTTGCATAATTTATTGTTTTCCAAAATGTAGTTATGTGACATAATTTGAATGATAAAGACATAGGTTGCCATGAAGCAATTGTTTCATAGAATTATATATATATATATATATATATATATTATAGAAAAACTTGTAATGAAAATGGAATATGATGAAAAAAATATATATTTAGTATATTATTTCACACCTATTACGTGAGTACAAGAAAAAAAAAACCTATATAACAAAAACAAATCCTTATTATAAATATATTTGGAAGAAAAAAAAAATATATATATATATATATGAGTAGCTTTTCTCTTTTTTTTCCTTAAAGAGTGGCAGTTTTTTAAAAGAATGGGTAAGTTTTTTTAAATATAAATATCTTTATTGTAATATTATTTGACATAGAATTTATTTTTCAATCAATTTTTTTTGAGGTGGTGTCACTTGAACCATCTTGAAACTAACTAAGTCAATAATAATAATAATTTTGTTGTAAATTAGTGGAAATTGGTGAGCCTAGTAGCTTGCAAGCAAAGTAACAATAAATGCAGATATAAAAAAGAGACAATAGAGGTAGAGAAAATGCTACTTTTCTTATTCAATTCAATGTGTTTACAATGAGAATACTATAACCTTTATATAGGCATCAAGCTAGGTCTGTATTGATTATACATAATCAAATTATGGAGATTACGATCTTGTAATCGTAATAATAATATTAGGAGATTATGATCCTATAATCTTAATCAGGATATTAGGAGATTATGATCTAATAATCGTAATCAGAACATTAAGAAATCCTTAGTTATGGTATGTCCAAAATTTCATAACACTTTCCCTTTGGACGAACCATTATTTCCTAACTGGGCTTACCCTTACTGCCTTATTAAAAACCTTAAGTCGAAAAAACACAGTGGGACAAAAACCAATCAAAATGGAAAAAGAGTACACTGTATAGCCCATGTAATGCTCACCCTCAATTATACCTAATAACCACATCAGGGGTCGACACTTTTAGGTTATGTCACTTTCGGGATAAATCAATCTTGCACTTTGTGTGCTCGCCTTATACCAATGCTATATCAAAGTTTATCAAAGGTTGATGTTAGCAATGTTTTGGTAAATAGGTCTACAAGATTATTTGAAGAGCTAATCTATTTGATGTCAATTTGTCAACTTTCTTGAGGTTAATGTATACGGAAGAACTCTGGTGAAATGTGTTGGGTCCTATCTCCTTTAATATATCCACCATTAACTTGCATTATATATGCAACATTGTCCTTGTAAATAATTATGGGTGAATCTGTATCCGTTGTCATACAAAAAAAATTATGTATAAGAGATATAACGATCTTAACCAAACGTACTCTCTCCCAACCTTATAAAAGATGATAATCTCAAAGTGGTTGGAGGATGTTGCTACTAGCGTCTGTTTAGTAGATCGCCAAGATATAGCAATACCTTTATAACAAAATAAATAACCAATTTCCAAGAAATTTTTGTGTGGATCAAACTAGTATTCTACATCAACGTTTCCAATTAACCCCAAATTAGTGGATTCTTTGGAGAATAAACCCATGTCCATGGTTCTATGAAGATAGCAGAAGATATGCTTAATACCATTCCAATGTCTCTTTGTTGGATTAAAACTAAATCTTGCCAAAAGATTTACTACAAAAGTAATATCAAATCTCGTACATTATGTTAAGTACATCAATGCCCCTATCAGATTGAGATATGGTACTTCAAAACCATGTACTTCCTTATTTGGTTCCCTAGGTTGAAATGAATCTTTTTTGGGTTTGAGAAACCTCACTACCGTAGGTGTGCTTAATGGATGAGCTTTGTCCATATCAAATCTTTTAAATAGTTATTCGAAGTAAGTTGACTGATAGATAACTATTCCATTTTCTTCTTACTCATGCTCATAACCAAGGCATAATTTGGTTCTTTCCAAATCTTTAACTTTAAACTCCCTCTTTAGGTACTTGATAGTTTCATTCAACTCTTTAGGAATTCTTATCAAATTTATTTTGTCAACATAAACTATCACCATAGAAAATCCATTATCCAATTTCATAATGAACACACATAGGTAGATAGGATCATTCTTGTATCGTTCTCCAGAAAGGTAATTGCTTAAGCATTGATACCACATACAGCAAATTGCCTTAGCCCATACAAAGATCTTTGCAACTTTATTGAGAATAAGTTGCTGGGAGTGGATGCTTCAGGCATTTTGAATCCCTCAAGAATCTTTATATAAATATCAGAATCCAATGAACCATAAAGGTAAGTCGTTACTATATCCATAAGACCTATGTAAAATCTCTCTGAAACTGTTAAACCAATTAAGAAAAGAAATGTGATCATATCTATTATTAGTGAAAATGTCTTATTGTAATCAATCTCAGGTCTCTAAGAGAATCCTTAGGCTATAAGTCAGGCCTTGTACCTCATGACTTCGTTGTTTTCATTTCTTTTATAATTAAAGACCTATTTATATCAAGCAGGCTTTACATTATTAAGGGTTCAAGCAATATGCCCAAAAATTTCATGCTTAGTTAAGGAAGCCAATCCAACCATGATTGCTTTTTCTCATTTGGGCCAATCTTGCTTTTGATGACATTTTATCATAGATCGTGGTTCATGATCATCATGTATAATGTCATGAGCTACTGAGTATGTAAATATAATATTAATGGTGATCTTATTTTGATCTTAAATCTTGTTACAGTAGGTAACAAGAAATTCAGTATTCCCTAGACTGATGATCTTGTCATAGGTTGCCTCTTTAGAGGCATCATTCTCATCTAGAGTATGCTCAACTCTAGTTCTCTTTAGAAGCAAGCTCTTTGGGAGTGGATTTCAAATTCTTCCAACTTTATTTTTTAAGAAAAGTGTCTTTCGATCCTATCATCCATACTTATGGCATATGCCATCTTGATTCATTTGCACTAGTTTATCGAGGACATCAATCCTATATAGAGAATTACAGTTGGATATACGACTTTGTGACCCTTGTAACATCATTAAATGCATTTGGAAGTCGGTTTGCATTATTTTGCAAATATATGATTTTTTGTACCTTATTTATACACTTAAAGGTCTTTGGGTCTAAATGGGATAAATGCTCTTCAAAATAGGAAATGTCCTTATCTAGTTTTTGTTTCATGGCCAATAAAGCATTAGGTATCTCGATTGATGGAAACACTGTCTCATCAAAATGATAAACATGAACCTTGCGGTAAAAAGATCACCTGTTATAGGCTCTAGAAACATTATTATAGCGGTGAATCTAACCCAACGTAAATCCCAAGACATGGTTGGGGACCTTTCTTTATCCTTTTTAGTAGTGCAACAAGCACTTGCACTAAACATCCAAAAGTGCTAAGGTGTGGAATATCTAGTCCATAATCTAGAACCAACTGCATGAGGGACTATGTTAGTCCAATAATGGGGTGCAATCTAATAAGTGCCACTATGTGTATAACAACATGGCCCCACATAGAAGTGTTGAGCTTCATCCTTAACAAAAGGGTAGAATGATAATTTAGATGCGTTTTATCAAGGATTCCGATAATCCATTTTGTGCATGTACATATGGGACCAAACATTGTACCTATATTCCTAGTGATGCATAATATGCATTGAAGCTCTTAGAAATAAATTCACCCATATTATCTATCCTGGTGTTCTTAATCAGATAGTCAAGGAAGTGTGCTAGGAACTTCATTACCTGTGCAAATAAACATGCAAAGGCAACATTGCATGTGGATAACAAGCAAACATCAGACTATTTGCAGGATGTGTCCACTAAAACTATAAAATATTGTAATATTCTATTTGTATAATGTATGGGCCCATAAATATCACCTTCCTTTAAAGGAAAGTTAATGATTTTAGATCTACCTTTGTAAATGAAGGTCAAGTAATGAGCTTACTTATGAAAATGTCTCATAAGTGTAATCCTTAGACAACAACACCTTTTTGTCATTTAATAGGTGTCCATTAGTGTTAAAGATGATTTTACGCATCATTATAGCTCCCGGATGACCTAGGTGACTATGCCATAGTCCAAACTCATCAAGATTCCCTAGTTTCCATGATATAGTGGGGTAAAATTCATAAGCTCGGATCTAAACCCAATAGATGCCTATACTTGAAGCCTTTAGCTTCTTATGGATGGTCTTTTGGCATCTTGTGTGAAGTAATACAAAGACTATTTTCATTATCCTGAACTAGTGTCTCAATATATTATCCATTCCTAAGGATATCTTGAACCTAAGTAAGTTCTTTTTTGATTTTACACTTAGCAATACATCCTCAATTTGCAACATGGTAGCTTTCAGTATTACGAGTGTGGCTCTACTTAACCCATTAATGAGGTCAACAAGACTTGATATAGTATGGACATTTGCCTTGCATAATGTCACACTCCAGAAAAAGCCATTCACAAAGGATAGTATGCATTGTTCCACTATCTAAAAGACAAAGTTTATACTTTTTCTCAGTTTCTCCCTTTTGTACTAGTGACATCTTTAGGCTTCAAACAAAAATAAATACAATTAATAAAAAATTTTAATAGTAAAGAATAAACTAATTAATATAAGATAAAGCTTCTGTTTTATTCAATAGGAATTATCCTTGGGAATTTTTGTAACCATTTAAGGTACATTTATTCAAAACGTAAGAAAAACCCATAATAATCTAAAAACCCATAATAATCTAATCTTAGCTAAAGCAAACAACACCCTAAGCTTACTCATCTATCCACTAAGTGGGTCTCAAACCCTATTTCTCTATCTTACTAAGCTTTAATCCACTTTTTTGGATTTCTCCTCCTTGATCATCAATAAAGTCTGAGAATTGGAAAGTAATACTACTAGAACTGGAGCTTTGGAAGTTTTAATGGCATGGCTTTTTATGCACTTGCCCTTGTTAGACTGGTGTTGGGTACATGTTTAAGCATACAACAACTATGCAACTAATGCCATTTTCCACCACAGTGGTGACAAGTATCCTCTTGCTTTTTATGGGGCTTGTTGTTTTTTTCATGATTGGGGCTTAGATTCTTATTGTAGTTGTCCCTACTGGCACTTCTTCTAGAGGGTTGCCTATGCTTACAGTCTTGGAATTGGGCTATTTCCATTTGCAAAGCTAGCATTTGCTTAAGGTGAAGCTTTGAAACCAGTAGGTCTTATATCACAGTTCTTAAACAACAATACATTGTTTTTCTCAGCTATTAGGAAGGCATTCAACCAGGTCTAAATACGTATTATATTGATGTCCTCTATTGCTACTAGAGTATTAGATTCTACTCATGAAAAGTGGAGGAAGTCTTTTCCAGCAGCTTATCCTCAAAGATACACAACTTTAAGCGAGAGACAATGTCATACAAGGCTGAATTGTAATCATTCATGGACTTGAAGTCCTAAAAGCTCAAGTGTATCCAGTTATGTTATCGTACGATTTTTGTACGATAATAATGCTCCTTAAAACTAGCCCATAGAACTGTAAAGTCTCACACTAATTGATACTGAGTCTTCAAACTCTCATGTATATGTTACTTCAGAAAAAGTAAGGTATTCACTTTATCCCTACCATTGGCTTGACCATCTGCAATAATGGCTTTTGATAACCCTAGTCATTCTAAGTGAATCTCCATGTCCAAGCACCACGATAGGTAGCTGGATCTACTCATATAAGGGTTATGGAGTTTTGTCTTCTCAATGTTAGCCATAGTCTGCACATTAAAAGAATCCACAAATTAGACAACTTTAGGTGTCAAGTGTTAAGTAGATAACAAAAACAGGTGTTAAGTAAGTGTGCATGTAATAAATCAAATTTGGACATTTACAAGTAATTTGACAACTTCCGATGTCAAGAACGATTCCTTTGAATTTTGAAAAAAATTTCTTCAACTTTGAAAAATTATGTTTTTAGCTCTTAAGCCTTTCATTATTTGCAATTTGGCCCCTAAAACTTTGGAAAATTTTAATTCAATCCTTGAACTTCAAGTTCTAAAATTACAATTTAGGGCATTGGAATATTATACTTCAAGGTAATGTTCAAAAATTAATTACACTTCTAGGTAACTTTGAAAATAATCCCAAACAGGTATAAAAACTTTTTGGGCAAATTGTAAACTAGTCACTTTCTTGAAACCTTAGGTTTTTCTGCAAATATACCATTTTTGGTGGTTTCCGATGTCATTTGAGTTTACAACTGTGTTGGGCACCTTGCCATAGCTTTAGGGGTACCTTGTCTGAATAAAGGGTTGCATCGTTTGTTAGGAATTACGATTCAAGGGTTTTAGCTTTTGGGGTTTCTATGAGTTGGGAACTTTTAGCTGTAACTGGCTGCGGGGAAGAAAGCTTTAGCCTTATGGGGTTGTCGTTAGGCTAGTCATAGGCTTGGCCAGCGATGTAGAGATTAGATTTTTCAGGATCTAATGAAACCAAGATTTAAGCCTTTCAATCCCTTTTGGATTTTCAAGTTTTAATGGTCTCTTTTTGCCAAAATATATTTTTTAAGCTAGCTGCAAGCTAGATAAACAACTATATTGATGGCCTAAAGCCTGCTCACAATTTGGTAAACATCACATTATCACTACTTTTATTATTTCTCTTGAAGCAGTATATGTTCCTCATCAAAGTAAATTTTTAGTACCTTTAAAAAAATATAAATCAATTGAATAAAAATAAAACACAATTGATTTACCAATTTCCTTACTTTTGGAGCAGCCATCTGATAACGTGTTGTGAAATTAGTAGAAATTGGTGAGCCTAGTAACTGGCAAGCAAAGCAACAATAAATGCATATATAAGAGAAAAACAATAAAGATAGAGAAAAGACTACGTTTCTTATTTAATTCAATATGTTTACAATGAGAATGTTATGATCTTTATATAGGCATCAAGCAAGGCTTGTGTTGATTAATAAGCATCAAATTATGAAGATTACGATTCTATCATCGTAATTAGGATATTAGGAGATTATAATCCTGTAATCGTAATCAGAACATTAAGAAATCCTTAGTTACAGTAAGTATAATATTCCATAACAAAATTTTATTTTTTGGTTGAACAAATAAAGGATTGGAGGCTTCTTTTTTTATCGTTTAACATTAAATTAATAAACAGGTATTTATTTAACTTACTATCAATATATAAATCGTTAGATTGTTAGTAAACCATGTGATATCATCTCATTAATGAAAAACTAAAATTTTTAATTTTAATTTTTAAAAAATAAATATATTTAATTTTGCTTATTAATAAGTGACGATCTAATATCTATTTAGTACCTTAGCAAAAAGTTCTAGTGCTGGTTTGATAATGTTTATTATTAGGCCATAAGTAATGAGTTGTTGAACAAAGGTCAGCTTTCGCAAAGACTAAAGCCCATAAATTAAAAAAGCCTTTTCTAAGCCATAGTATTCTTAGCCCTACAAGGCCTCCAAGTGCCTATATGAATGGCCCAAAAATCTTTTGAGTATTGAATCAAAAGTTATTTTTTTAAAAAAAAAAAATTACTATTAATTACAATATTTTGGTTTCAAAAAAGCAATCCTAAAATCGAATTTAATAGTATTTATAGTTGAATCGACTCAAATAAAAATTTAACTAAATTAAATACACTTAATTATTAACAAATCGAATTGAATTTGTAAAAAAAAAAAAAAATCAAACCAAACATTGTAAACCAAATCAATTTTTTATTTTTCAATTATTTTGTCGACCCTTAAGTTCCTTTTAATCCAACATTGCTGATACAATGACTTTGGAAAAAGGAAAAATTCTTGCACAATTTCCAACGAAAACTTTGTCGAATGGTATTAATAATTTTAATGGATTCGAATAAAATATTTCTTTGAAGGTTTTCTTAAAAGAAACAAGTTATTTTTAACGGATATTAAATTATTCTCGATAAAAATTTTTACATTAATAATAAAATCCTTATTGATATCTTTTTTTCGTCTTTGATCAACAATGTTGAAATGGAGATCTGAAATGAAGAAAAAAGGGCAAAGTGGTGCTGGAGATTAGATTTTTGAGACGTGTTTCGATATTTAATTCAAATTTTTTGAGATTGGAAAAAGAAAAAAATCAAGTTTCGAGAGTTTTTACCTTGATTTGTAGTTCATTGAAGTAGTTCTTTGACTATGGACAAGATATTAACTCATACCGTACTTGAAGTGTCAAGTGATATAATTGTTTTTAGTTCGTTAAATATTATTAATCAAGATAATAATTTTTTTTGATACATTAATTACTCATTTAATGTTATGCCATCGGTCTGGATGAAAAATCTTTGTTTATCATTTACCATGTGTTCCTTGTAGTGACAATAGACAGTGATATAGTCAAAATCTTAGTCATATTGTATCATATAAAATTAAGCCAAACTTGCTAACCATAATTTTCGACAATAATAACAAAATTTTAATCA
>JBBYHL010014538.1:0-11604 GCA_038381835.1 Adansonia madagascariensis
AATCTAAAAGTGTTCCCAATATCCTTAAAAGTCACTCTCCATGGAAATAAATTTTCAAGTTTAGATTGATTGTGCTGCTGGCAGAGCATATGAGGAACAAGGTGTGTCAAAATTTAAAAAATCACCCCGGACTCATTTGGTGTTGAAAAATTACAAGCGGTACCTTTCAAAAAAGGGAATTTCATGAATCTTTTGGGAAAAATGTTTGAAATTTTGGAAAAATTATTTAGTGGGTCTAAACAGCCCAATCAGAATTCATGTTTGGATTCTACAGGTTCTGGACAGTTTAGATTTAAAAAATCATAAATCTCTCATCCGGAATGACCCAAGGGTGAATAAGACATCATTTTGAAGATAATTTGACACACTTTGAGAAAAAAATATCAAAAAATTCACAAAAAATTTTAAAGGATTTTTGAATTTGCAGCAATTGTACTGCAAGTAGGGGATAAAGCAAAGCTGGGGATATTTTTTACTTTCTTTATGTTTATGGGTCCAAATTCGAACATCCATACTGAAGGGAAAGAGTGGCATGAGCATCACGAACTCATTTGCATAGCCCTGGAGTAATTTGGGATGATGAAATAGCCCATTGATCATACCACTTAAGGCATTGACTTAAAAGCAAGGCATAAACATTTTGGGAACAAGTGTAAGGTCATTTTCATTACAAAAACAAAAGATTTAAGTTTGTTTAACCAAGATTCCAAATCTAAAAAACCTAATTTTCCATAAAAAATTTTTCTAACTTTAAAGAAAATGCTAAATCTATGCTAATCCTCATTGGTTAAGGTTAACATGCTTGGCTTGGGGAGGTTTTGAAAATCAGTTTTTGACAGCCATCAAACATGCAATTTGACAAGGGGAAGAAAACAAACATACAAGAGGATGACACATAACATGAATGAGGATGCTAACTTTACCAATGGTCTAGACAAAGGAAATGTTATACATTTTAAGAAGAAAATGTTATGAAAGCTGAAAATGACAATGATTCGTGACAAGATGGAAGCTGATGTATAAATATGCTTGAAATATGTTAGGCTAATGTTTCATGCATGGATTAAGTATAACAAGATGCATGGATATGGCATAAAATGCATGAGCAAGAGATATCAAAATAATAAGGATAAAATAGGGCATTTTGCTCATCAAAGGGACATTAAGTCATCCAAATCCTAAACTACCACAACCAAAGGCCACAATAATGCATGAAAATCCTAAAAGGCTGATGGAAACATGTAAAACTCACTACAATGATGAAGGTGCTAAAAAATAAAAAATGAAAGTGATAAAGTGAGAAGTTATACCAACAAAACTTTACTTTTTGACCAAATAATTAGAGCCGTAGAGATGGCTTGAACTTTTCTCTTTTCTTTGTTATTAATAAACAAAAAAAAGAGGGAAATAATGAGGTTTTGGTTCTGGTATGGATGAGGGTGATTTTTGGAGTGTGTAATGGTTGGGAATGAGTGTTTTATGGCTGTTTTTGGGTGGTGAGGGAAGAGCTACGAGATTTGGTTTTCTTGGTGTAGGAATGTGTTTTATAAGTTAAAATGAGCTGCAATCTAACCTTTTCTAGCTGAGATAGAAGTGGTCTATTTATACCAACATTTTAAAGCAAATTTAGAGGTGTTTTTGATCATTTCTCAAGGGGGACAAAGTGGTGTCAGCTTGGTGGCTATGAGTAGTTGTAAGGAACAACTTGTTACCGATGTGATGGCCATAGGGTGGCTGGTTTAAATGTTGAAATGATTTTCTAACAAATAGTGTGGCTGATGGTGATCTTAGTCAATAAACTAAGGAGTAGGGTGATCATGTGATATTGACCTTTTTTATCTAATTTAGACTTCAAAAAAAATGTTTTGATCAAAAGTCAAAATTCATAATATGATTTGGTTTTTAATTTTTTTGGATGCAAAGAAATGAGTTAAAATAGAGTTTTTGATCAATAGTGGATAAGTCAAGAATGCCCGAATCGTAGAAAATTAGCCCGGTTGCTAAAAAAATTAGCCCGAACAAAATAAGATGTCTATAGCTGCCCCTCTTTGACCATTACTAAGAATTAGGAATAGGGCAAAGACAAATGATACTATTTTGTTCAGGGTGGAATGATGCTCTCTAGAACAATGCTAGAAATAAATTATAATTAAATTTATTATGATAAGTGCAGTGTATTAGTAGTAAACCTGATAAAGGTTTAAGTGAATTTTGTCTCTCTACTAGGATGTTAACTTTTCTAAGGTTTAACCCCCTTAGGCAAAGTACAGAGTAACGTGAATTTTTGATATGGGTGCTGTCAGCTTATATGGGCTTTAACTTAAACTTGGGTGCCACTAACTCGTGTGGGCTTTAATTCGAGTGCTACCAATTTGTGCGAGCTTTAACTTAGACTTGGGCACCATTAACTCGTGTGGGATTTGACTTGGACTTAGTACCACTAGCTTGTGTGGGCTTTGACTAGGGTGTTGCCAACTTGTGCGAGCTTTGACTTAGACATGGGCACCACTAGCTCGTGTGGGCTTTGACTTAAACTAGGTGCCACTAGCTTGTGTGGGCTTTGAAAATGTGCCACTAACTTATAGGCTTTTGGAAAGAGTGCCACTAACTTATAGGCTTTGAAAAGGTGCCACTGACTTATGGGCTTTAAAAAGGGTGCCGCTGACTTATGGGCTTTTGAAAAGGTGCCACAAACTTGTGGGCTTTAAAGAGGTGCCACTGACTTGTGAGCTTTGGAAGGGTGCCATAAACTTATGGGCTTTGAAAAGGTGCCACTAACTTATGGGCTTTGAAAAGGGTGCCACTAACTTATAGGCTTTAAAAAGGTTGCCACTGACTTGTAGGCTTTGAAAAGGGTGCCACTAATTTATGGGCTTTTGGAAAAGGTGCCACTGCTTTGAAAAGGTGCCACTAACTTATGGGCTTTGAAAAGGGTACCACTGACTTATAGGCTTTAAAGGGGCGACACTAACTTGTGGGCTTTGAAAAGGTTGCCACTGACTTGTGGGCTTTAAAAAAGGTGCCACTGACTTGTGGGCTTTAAAAAAGGTGCCACTGACTTAGGGCCCTTAAAAGGGTGCCACTGACTTGTGGGCTTTAAAAAGGTGCCACTGACTTGTGGGCTTTGAACAAGTGCAACTGACTTATGGGCTTTGAGAAGGTTGCCACTGACTTGTGGGCTTTGAAAAGGGTGCCATTAACTTATGGGCTTTAAAAGGGTGCCATGGACTTGTGTGCTTTAAAAGGGTGGCACAGACTTATAGGCTTTGAAAAAGTGCCACCGACTTGTGGGCTTTAAAGGTGCTGGCAACATTTTTTGATAAATCTTTTGATACAAGTTTTTTTTAACAAAAGTTTGTGACAATTTCCCGATGAAAGGGTTTTAACACTAGTTCTTGACAAAAAGCTTGGCAAAGCTTCTGAAGAATGTTCTCAACAAAAGTTTTTGGCAATAGTTTTTGGACAACAATTGCTTAACACTACTCCTTTGACAGTAGTTTTTTGATAAAAATGTTGACATGAGGTGTTTAAGAAAAAAAAACCTTACCCGAATAACACTTGGTTTGCGAAGCTTAAATTATTTATCAAGAATTCCTTAGAGGTTCGGTAAACCTAGCTTGGAGTGATATTGTAAAAATAATGGTGTATGATGGTCATGTGAATACATGATGTGGAATGCTATCATGATTGCCTAATGTGAAGTCTAATACGGGAGATAGCCATAGTTTTCCTTGTGCGTCATTCAGACTCTCATAGGGATGGCAATTTATCTTTGATGTGACTATAGACAAAAATTTTCCTAATCTCACTAGGGATTGTAGGTTGTCCTTGCTCCATTAGGGATATAACCAAAAATCTACTCTCAAGAACTTGGATTGTTTCATTACCTGATTCGGGAGGCTCAATTATTTTCCTGATAATTGGAAAGCATTGTTGACAATTTAGAGTCTATTCGACTGATTAGGTTGATGTCTCTGGTTTTGATAGGATTTTGATAGAACATATGGGTCAATTTTTAGTTAGCCTAAAATGGTTTTTCTCCTTGAGATATGGTTTGTGAAAGCAAGAAATGGTTTGGTGTATGGTCATGCCGAGCGGGTGTTTAGACGTGAAAAGTGCATGATTTTGATGATTAGGGCATAAATAGAGTTCCCTATGCTTTTCTTTTCCTTTCGATGTAATATCGAGATGTCCTAATGCATATTTCAATTGATTATCAAACATTATGAACTAAATGGCAAGTATAATATGAATTGTATAGGGGGTTAAAAGAAGCAAGGCAATATTTATTCATGACAACAAAAAGATACAACTTGGTATACTATTTGACAAACAAGTGATTTGGTGGCAAAAAGTATGATCTTTTGGGCAGAAGATGCCTCTGACAATCATGACATGGATGTTCCTTAAGTGCTTTTGAGGATCTTTCTCAAATAATAAATATGACTAATATGAGCTAATCTTCGAAAGATCTCTAGAATTGCTTTGCATTGTCTTGTAGGTACTCTCAGTTTATGCCCCATCAAAATTGATCTTCTCAAGTTGCCCTTGTGGGTTTTCAACTGTAGTCAGGTTAGCTATCCAGATGCCCTCTTCGGATTTTCATATGGAACCCTTTTTGTTTTCTTTTTTTTGTTTGTTTATTTTTTTTTTTAAGGATGCTTTTTTAGGTTTTCACCCTCTACGTGTAGTATTTCTTGATAGAATCTGAGTTGATTGGGTTGGGCAAGACATTGTCATCCATTCTAACAAGATTAGGGCCTCTCTAGAGAAGGCTTGCTTCACAACATATGGTCCTTCCCAAGTAGGGGTCCACTTGCCCATGCATCTTTGTGAATTGGGAGGATCTTCTTCAATACCAATTCATCGGGGTGAAATTATTATGGGCTCATCTTTTTGTCATGGGCTCAGATCATGCGTCTTTGATACATTTGACCATGGCAAATGGCTTTCATGCATTTATCCTCGATAAGGTTGAGATGGTCATATCTGTTCTTGACCCAATCAACTTATTCAAGTTTGGTTTCCATCAAGACTCTAAGAGAAGGGATCTCGACTTCGATACGCAAAACAGCTTCCATCCTATAAACAAGAGAAAATAGGGTAGCACCTGTGGATCTACGAACTGAGGTTCGATAGGCATGAAGTGCAAAGAATAGCTTCTCATGCCAGTCTTTGTAAGTCTCGACCACTTTCTCAACTATTCTTGTAATGTTTTTATTGGCTGCCTCGACTGCTTTATTCATTTTTGGATGATAAAAGATAGAATTATGATACTGGATCTTAAACTGTGAGTAGATCGCTTGCATTATTTTATTGTTTAAGTTGCTTACGTTGTCTGTGATGATTTGGTTTAGGAGGCCATATATACAGATGATGTCACGCTTGACAAACTTATAGATAATCAATCTAGTGTCATTAGCATACGAGGCAGCTTCCACCCATTTGGTGAAATAGTCGATCGCTACCAAGATAAAATGGTGCCCATTAGAAACTTTAGGGGTGATTAGCCCGATCACATCCATGCCCCACAAGGAGAAGGGCCATGGGGCCATCATGATGTGAAGGGGCGCTGGAGGGACATTGATCTTGTTTGCATAGATTTAACACTTATGGCATTTTCAAGTGTAATTGATGCAGTCTCTCTTGAGGTCAACCAATAATAACCTGCTCTTATGATTTGCTTCGCCATCTAATGTCCATTGGCATGTGTGCCATAATCCCTTCATGAACTTCTTTTATGATCTTTTTGGCTTCTAGAATGTCAACGCAATTGAGCAATACTTGATCGTGACTCATTTTTTATAAGATTTTTCCATCAAGAACAAATCCCATAAGCAGCCTTCTAATAGTCCTTTTATCAGTATCGGTTTCATGCTTAGGATATTATTGATCCTTGATGTAATGAAGGATGTATAGTACCATGGCAGGCCATCTTTCTCTTTTTTGACATTATGACAATGAACAGAAGTTGTGTAGATGTTCATTTAGATGGGAGCAACGTATGACTCTTGGTTGACTTTAAACATGGATGACAAGGTAGCCAAAGCATCAGCTATTTGGTTCTCTTCTCCAGGTAAGTGTCAAAAACTAATATCATCAAATTCTTTCTTGAGCTCTGCTATCAACTTTCCATACTACATCAGCTTGGCATCACGAGTTTGCCATTCTCCTTTCAATTGGTAGATGACTAGGGCCTAATTATTGAACACTTGTAATATCTTGACATTTCTCTCAATGGCTGCTTGAAGCCCCATGACATAAGCTTCATATTCTGTGATATTATTCGTGCAGTCAAAATTTAGCTTTGCTATGAATGGATAACGACTCATGTCAGGTGACATCAATATTGCCCTAATTCCATGTCTTAGAGAAATTGATGCTCCATCAAAATACATATTGTAGGATTGATCCTGGTTGGAGGCATCTGCATCCTTAAAAATGCACATTAGATCTTTATCTAGAAAGTCAAAATTTAAAGGTTCATAGTTATCTACCGCTCAACTTGCCAAAAAGTCAGCTATCGCATTGCCTTTGATGGCCTTTTGACTAACATAGGCAATGTTGTATTCAGAAAGCAAGACTTGCCAATAGCTAGCCTTCCTGATAGTGCAGGGGCTTCACATAGATACTTGATAGGATCAAGCCTTGCAATCGACCATGTGGTGTGAACAGCATGCACTACCTGAGTCTCTTGGCTATCCACACTAAAGCACAGCATAACTTTTCAACTGTGAAGTAATTGCACTCGTATTCTGTGAACTTTTTGCTTAAGTAGTAGATTGCTCGTTCCTTCTTTCCTGACTCATCATGCTGCCCTAATACACAACCTATAGACTTGTCGAAGACTGCCAAGTAAAGGATTAATGTTCTACTGGGCATCGTGGTACTAATACTGGTGGGCTTGACAAATAATGTTTAACTTTATCAAAGGCTTCTTAACATGCCTCATTCCATTCTCCTAGATTTTGTTTGCGAATGAGCCAAAAGATGGGGTCGCATTTGTCAGTGAGCTGGGATATGAATCTAGCAACGCAGTTTAGTCTTCCTAAAAACCTTCTCACTTTCTTGTAGGATTGAGGTGGTTGCATATCCTAAATGGCTTTGACTTTGTCTTAGTCAACTTCAATCCCTTTTTTCGCTTACTATAAAGCTTAAAAGCTTGCCCGAAGTGACTCCAAAAGTACACTAGGTAGGATTCAATTTGAGTTGAATTTTTGTAGCCGTTCAAAAAGTTTCTGAAGGTCTGTGACATGGTTTTCCTTTTTTATTGACTTGGTAATCATATTATCAACGTAAACCTTAATTTTTTTTGTGCATTATTTCATGGAATAACGCTACCATGGCCCGTTGATAGGTTAACCTAGCATTTTTTAGTCTGAAGAGCAAGACATTATAGCAAAATGTCCCCCATATGGTTACAAAAGTTATTTTTTCCATGTCTCCAGGTGCCATCTTGATCTAGTTATAGCCTAAGAATCCATCCATGAAGGAGAACAAAGAATTCTTGGCCGTGTTGTCTACCAAAGTGTTAATATGGGGCAGTGGGAAGTTATCCTTAGCACTAACTCGATTTAAATCCTGATAATCAACAAATATTCATACTTTGCCATCTTTCTTTAGGATTAGGACTATATTGGTAGCCCATTCTGGATATCTAGCTACTCTAATAAACCATGCATCAAACTACTTCTTGACTTTCTTTTTAATTTGAGGAGTATTTTTGACTTTATCCTCCTTAACTTTTGCATCCAAGCTTGATGGGAAGCTTGTGGACTACTATATCAGTGTCTATTCCTAGCATGTCTTGGTTTAACCAAGCGAATATATCTTGTTATATCTGGAGTAGGCCTATCAACTTGGTCCTAGTTGTTGACATTATTGATGTTTTGATTTTAACCTCATTTTGATCCTCTTAAGTACCTAGATTTATTACTTTCGTTGGGTCTTTATGGGGCATGATTTGCTTCTCCTTTTACTCAACTAATCGTAAGAGGTTTAGGGGTACAGAGGTTTCTTTAAAATCTTTTTCAAGATCAACTTCACTAGTGCAAATTGACTGTTCAAAATCGATCTTCAAAGACCCATCAAACACATCCATGTCACTATGGTCAGGACACCTAAAAGGGCAAAAAAATAAACATTGCAAAAAGCACACACACAATTAAGGGATTTTGACAAAAATAAAGGCAAAAGAGTAATGGAGACAAAAAGGTTGAAAAGTGATACATAATATGGTATGTATATGCAAAAGTCATTTCATTGATAATGTTTGATAAAAAATGCCCCTTACATAGGACACCTATCTACCCTTGGGAGAGGGCAGTTAGGTTTTCATTTCTTGACGTTACATGAAAAGGATAAGAAAAGTGCAAGGGCTTTTGTCATGACCCTATCATCAAAATTAGGTCTTACTGGAAAGATACGAATTTTATTGCTTGGTATCTTAGAGATAGAGGCTATTAAGTGCTCTGTTTAGGATGACCAAGATAGCTTTACCCTTTTGCTCTTCTGGTTGGCTTGGATCGATTCATCCTTCTAAATAAAATATCTCATGGAAAGATGGCAACATTGTCGACTTCGATTCCTCCTCTCAACCCAATGATCATGCCATCTTCTGGTTGTAGATCATTTTTTCTTGTTGTTTTCTTAAGTATGCTTTGGCCTTGAATCCTAAGCCTCTTTTGTTGGCTTCAGTGGTGACCTATAAGGCTCAAGCCATCCCTTGCAAATTCTTGCCAAGTCCTTTCCTAGCACAAGAACCTTTGCCAACGATCATTTTTAAACCCGAATGGGTACTCTTTGACAGGTAGGGTTTAACTATTAGCAATTCTTCTCCCACAAATGTTGCATTAACGAACTCGAAGGATTGGAAGGATGACTCTAGTGCATCCTCATTAGGCTCTATGTAGATATCCTCAGTAAAAGCAGTGGCGATCATTTCTTCTTCAGCTCAAATGGTGACTACTTTATCATCTATCACAAATTTGAGCTTTTGATGAAAAAAGGATGGGATGGCTCCAGTGAAGTGTATCCATGGCCTTTCTAATAGGCAGTTATAAGAAAGATTAATATCCATAACTTGGAAGTCAACTTTATATATACATAGGCCTATCTGAAGCTGGATTATGATATTTCCAATTACTCTGCGACATGTACCATTAAAAGCTCGAACTATGGTGTGGCTACTCTTGATGTTGGACTGATCGATAGAGAGTTTACTCAATGTAGTCATAGGCATAACATTAAGGGCTAACCCATTGTCTATGAGTACTGTGCGCAAAATATGTCCCTTGAAATGGGTAGTGATATGTAGGGCTTTATAACTACCCCTGCCTCCGGGTGGGATCATATCATCAGTTAAAGAGATATAATTATCAACAATGATGTTGTTCACTAGCTGATCCAGCTTGTCCACGAGGACGTCTAAGGGCACATATGCTTCATTTAGCACCTTTAGTAATGCATTTCGGTGAACCTCTAAATTAAAAAGTAGAGATAGCATAAAAATCTTTGTGGGTTGTCTGCTTAACTGTCTACAATGCAGTATTCACTATGCTTAATGAAATTGAGAAACTCTATGGCTTCTCTTTCACTTACTGCTTCCTTGACTTTCTCGGGCTTAAAATTTTTTGCTTAGGCCTAAGTGGTACTGGTTCTTAGAGATGCATCAACCTTCTATTTTTCCTGAGCGGGGGAGTGTAACTCCTGTCGCTACAAGTTAGGTGACTAACTTCTGATAGTTCAATTACAACAGTTAAGGGTGTTAGTTCTCTGATCATCACTACCTGATTCTTGTATTTCTATGGGATAGCTTTATTGCTCTTATAAGGGAATGGTTTAGGTAGCGTAACTCCTACCGCTATGAGTTAGGTGACTAACTCTTGATAGTTCAATTATAGCAGTTAAGGGAGTTAGTTCTCTGATCATCACTACTTGATTCTTGTATTTCTATGGGAGAGCTTTATTGCTCTTGTACGGGAATCGTTTAGGTACTTTGATAACTAACTTCAATGTAGGTGTCGAAGAACTGACCTTGGGACTTGACTTGCCATAAAGAATGAGGGGTTGGTGTCTCCTGTAAGGTGGCTGCATGGTTTCATCTTCTATCATATTGATAGGTTCAACAGCAAGTGTAATCTTATGATAGAATTCTATTTGGCCTTCATTCATCATTCTTTAAACCATGGACCTAAACTTCTTGCATGTTTGTAGGGTATGACCTATAACTTTATGGAAGTCACAAAAGTTGTCGAGATTATCTTCCAATTTTTCCATTGTGTTAAGCAACCTGACCTGAATCAATGCTTGCCAGACCAAAAATGTTGGCATCTTTCCATCCTCTATACTTGCCTTTACTTCATATTTGTTCTTAATATCAATCATGTTTGTAGTTGGCTCAATGTGATTTGGTAAAGGATTGGCGGCAACATTTGGTCCTTGGTTTATCCCAAACTGCAAGACTTTTGAGTTAATTAGATTTTGCACATTTCATTTAAAAGATATGCAGTTTTTAATTTCATGCCTTGCTGCCCCATCATGGTATTCACAGTGGGCATTAGGGTTGTACCATTATAGGTATGGTGGCTTCTTTTTCGGCACATAGATTAAGGCGACTAAATGGTTTTGGAGTAAGGTCTGGTAGAGCTCCTTATAGGTCATAGGGATGGGATTGAAATGTTGCCTTTGTTGATTTGCACCTCGATTGCCAGGTGCATTATTGGTTGTTTGATTGGTAATTTGGTGAACTTATGGAGGGTAGCTTTCTGGTGGGTTAGATGGGATTGGAAAGAACGGGTCATAGGTTATAGCATTAATTGGCTGAGGAGGTATGGTGATAGGGCAAGAATACAGCATGCTTGGGTAGTGATGGTAGGGTATTTAATGCCATTTGGGCTAAAATAAGCTAGCATAACTTATGGTATTAGCCGCTTCTTCCTTCTTTTCGCTGGTAATAGGCTTCTTGCTTGATCCACACATTTCCCCGACTAACATTCTACCACTCTTAATGGCTGTGTCAATTATTTATCCAGAAAAGACTAGGTCTACAAATTTCTTGGTGGCATTCCTTACGAGCTTCTCATAATAAGGAGCATGTAAGGTATGAATGAAAGTGACTGTCATCTATTTTTCTATAAGGGGAGGCTAGACTAGGTTGCTTCTTCCCTCCACCTTTGGGCATATTATTTGAAACTTTCAATGGATCTCTTCTCGAAATTCATTAAGGAAAGCTGATTTGGCACCCAATCTGACACGTGCTGGTATTAATTTAGGAAGGCCTTAACCAAGTCAACCCTTGATTGGATTTTGACATTATCTAGCTTGATATACCACTAAGCTATTGCCCCAGCCAGGCTATGCTGGAAGTAATAGATGAGGAGCTTTTTTTCTTTCTCATACCCGACCATCTTTCATAGGTACATTTGAACATGGACAGAAGGGTCGATGGTTTGATTAAACTTTTCAAACTCTAAGACTTTGAATTTCTAGGGAATAACAAGGTTGGACACCAAAGCCAGTGGTTGTGCATTAAGAGCTCTGAACTTGTCACTCCCCTCGATAGCTTGGAGGCATTTTTCTAGTAGCTAGAATTTGTTCACTTCT